>VDFB02000008.1:103352461-103418950 GCA_007258455.2 Sequoia sempervirens | reverse complement strand
TCAGATCATGACACCAAATTTGTGGGGTACTTTTGAAGGACCTTGTGGAAGAAGCTGAAAATAGAGTTGAAGTTCAGTTCTAAACACCATCCACAAACAGATGGGCAGACAGAGGTTGTTAACAAGAGTTTGGGTAACCTACTGAGATGTTTGGTAGGCGATAAACCCAAGGGATGGGACTTGATCTTACCACAGGAAGAATTTTCTTACAATAATTATGTCAATAGAAGCACTGGTAGATCACCATTCCAGATTGTGTATGGAGGTAGCCTCATAATAGCTCCAGAATTGAGGAAGATGGACCAAGAGAAGAAAATAAGTGCTGAAGCCGAAGATTTTGCAGAACACATTAAGGATATACATGAGAAGGTAAGAGAACATATTAAGAAGATGAATATGCAGTATAAGGCTAAGGCAGATCAGAAGCGGAAGTATAAGGAGTTTCAGATTAGTGATGAAGTGATGGTCCACTTGAGGAAATAAAGGTTTCCAGTGGGAACATATAACAAATTGAAAATAAAGAAGTTCGGTCCCTGTAAAATTTTGAAGAGGCATGATTCAAGGAATGCATATGAGGTAGAGTTGCCGGATGGATTCAAAATTTCCCCTGTGTTCAACATTTCAGATTTGACAGAGTATCATGAAGCTGGTATAGAGGAAGTACCAATGATGGAACAAAGGTGGGATTCCAGCACCTACTAAAAGGAGGAGATTGAGGAAATCTTAGATAGTCGTGGTGGGAAGGAGTACTAGGAACAGGTAGTATGAAGAATATCCGTGAAATGGAGAGGAAGGCCTGTGGAAGATTCATCCCGGCTATCTAAGGCAGTAGTCACCACTGGGTTTTCTCCTCAACCATCTGAGATGTGATGGGGTCACTTCTCAAAATTACCCTGGGTGTCTGATGCAGGAGCATCCAGTGGTGTAAGGGCAATCTTGCATCACCCAAAAATAGTTAAATTTCAAGTTTCTCAGTTTTTAGATGTTTTTACATTTTTGAATACCCTTTTCTTCAGAATGAAATTTCCAATTTACGGTTTTTATTTTCTGTTCCTAGGTTGAAAGATATTGCAGTTTTAGTTTCCCAGATTTGCACCTAAAAATCTTCTGAGTGGGATTTGAGGCACTTAGAGCTCCCAGATCGGCTCCAAAACTTGTCAAAATTGGTGTAGCTAATTTTAAGTGTGTTCTTGACTTCAAGACCTTTCCAACGGTTCAAACGATTCGCGAATCAGAGTCCCGGATCAAAAGTTATGGCCCCGGGAAGTTGGCGCACTTTCTAGAAGATACCATTGCAAATGCTCTTTTGAAATTTGAACTTCATGTTGTAAATTTTTGGCGCCAAACTGCCTAAACTCAATTTGAATGTTGTTTTGGCTACAAACTGATGAGGAGCTCTGTTTATGGGCGGGTTTTCTAATTTTTGGGTAACTTTTGGGGACAAGCTCGTATATTGTGAAAGGGTTATTTGTAGTTTTCTGTAGCTTGCATGTGTTGTAGATCTTGGGGATTTGAGATCCTCTGCATGTAAGAAGCTCTATTTTCTGAATAATAAAATTATTCTCTTGTTTGTGGGTTATTTTCTGTGTCTCGGGTTGCACCCTCATCAAATCCTATCTAAACGTAAATATCTGCAATATAAAATAAACACATACTTGTTGTGATGCTACAACACTAGATGGGCTCATAGTGGATCAATTAGTTAAGATGGTTTCCTATATAAAAAATGACAAGAATGTAACACAATTTAAATGCACATGCACACATAATCATAATGTCAAGAATGAAAAACAAATATACCTGTTGTGCAACTTCATCCAATGGTTTAGACCCAGTCAACAAGGTTGTATAAGAACCAAGTTGTTGTATAAAAAGACAAGATTATACTAGACTATCAATATATGTAGTACAAGTATTTAAACATAATAGATTTCAAAAAATAACATCTAAAATAACAATTTAAATAATACCGTATACTAATTCTCTAGGGAAAATGAAATGGCAGTATGGATAACCTCCTGCACTTGTGACATCTACTCCTCTATCAACAACTGTTAAAGATTATAGCATATATACATACATTAGTACAAATATCTCTCATAAAATATGAAAGAATTTACATAAAAAACACTATGAAATTACCTTAAGTCTTATCGGTCCTCCCATATCATCTTTGGCAGTCGATGTCTCCCCTACAAATGGCCCACTCCATGTTGTATCAACTCCTACATCTGACATATCATAAACCTCATAGTCGGATGTCTCTATGGTAGCCTCAGTGGACCATCGAAGATGATCCAAACATAAATTATTGCACGCCATGCAATGATGAGGCACACAAATATGTCCCGAAGAGGACAGTGTACCAGTGGGAGTTGATGATGGTGTAAAAGTGGGAGCTGATGCAGCAGGTGCACCACCATCATGCTGGGATGTATCAGGTGCAACACCATCGTGATTAGATGCACTATCAAATGGCTATGTAACATGATTCCTCTACATGACCAAATGATCACTCAATGAATGTAAGGCATAAATGCTAAGATTCCCTGCATCTACAACAATTTCAGGGTAAGGTAGTGGAGTCAAGGTAGCAATAGGTGGAGTAGGATGAACTGGGGTGAATCATTGTGCTCTATGTCTATCATGTGGCATCCCTCTACCAACACCCTAAAAATACTGCATGTCAAAGTAATTGACATGTTTTCATAGCACAAACTCATCATATAATTTTTAGAGAAAATACTAAGGGACATCAAGATTTTTGTTGGGTGGTTTATCAAAAACCACCCACCAACGTCTCTAGAAATTATCTAATATGCCTCTATGGGTGCACCATTTAATTGAAAATTTTGGTTTCCGCACATTAATAGGTTGTCCCATTTTGTGATCAATGAATAACTAGGCTAATTGGGCTTTGTCAATATCAAGTTCCCTCACCTCATCATATGATAACCCATTGACATAAAATTGCCTTTGTTCCTCTCACCACTGTGCAAATCTATTGTGTTGAGTTCCCAAAGTTTCAACATTTGAAATGATTGTTTCCAAAGTGTTCTTCAGGTCTAATAGCTCAATAAGTGTCATAGATTCAACATAAATTTATCAATTGATCTAAATTTCTATGAACAAATTCATGTATTGTTGGCATGTTTTGGTTTGGAAACAATGGTTACTGTGAAGGAGGATGTGGAGGGTTTTAAGATTGTGCAGGGTTTGGGTTTTCATCTTGTGCAGGGTTAGGGTTTTCATGTTGATCCATTTTAAGCCTATTAATTGATAAAAAATTTCAAAATTAACAATAAGTATAATGCAATAAAAAACCTATCAAATTTTCCCTATTTTTGACTAAAATTAAAAAGAAAACAATACAAAAAGAATATAAATTGAATAAAAATATAAAAATCCAAACATACCTTTGAAATTTGAATGATTTTGAGAAAAATGATTTCCTACGAATGGATATTCGAGTTGGTTAGTAAAAAAACGCGCGCACAATGAGCTAAATATGAGCTCTCGAGTTTTTCTTTTTTAATTTATAACACAAGGAATGGATGTCCGGTTCAAAATGGATATCCGTTTCCTTTTTTATACTTTTTTTTAATATATGGTCAGGTTCGGGACCTGACCATATATTAATTGGCTGCATTTTTTTCAAATGTATAGTATAAAAATATAATATATAAATATATATTATATTAATTATAAATAATATAATATATATTATATATTATAAAATAAGATATATAATATATATTATATATTATAATATAATATATATAATATAATATATAATATAATATAATAATATTATATTATATTATATTATATTATATATTAAAAACTTATTATAATATATAAAATTAAAAAATTGGTTAGGCTCGGACTTGACAAAATAAAAAATTCTAACTTAAACTAAATGAATATTCGTTAGAAATAGATATCCATTTCTAATGGATATTTGTTTCGGTTTGGTATTACCAAACCAAAATAGATATTGTACCCAAGCCTACAAAAATTCAAAGGCGTAAATTTCACATTTTTGGGTGTGTTAAAAATGCCTTCTTTTCACATCGCCACTTTTTGGACCCCCATGATCTTGCATAGACCCGTCTATAAGAGGCAACACTTATTTTCTTACTTGTATTGATGATTTTGTAAGGAAAAATTGGGTTTAGTTTTTAAAAAATGAGTCAGATGCATTTTCTTATTTTCAACAGTTTAAGGCACTTGTGGAGAAGCAAAGTGGCTACTACATTAAGGTTTTGAGGATGGATAGAGGTGGTGAATATATTTCAAATGATTTTTGCAATTTTTGTAGATCACATGGCATACATAAGCAATTTATAGCCCACTCTACACCTTAACAAAATGATGTGGTAGAGTGGAAGAATCAAATCATTATGGAGATGGATCATAGCATGTTGGAAACCAAACATCTATCTAATGAATATTAGGTTGAGGTAGTGCCAATTGTTGTTTACATTATGAATAGGTGCCCAACAAAGATTCTGAAGAATAAAGTCCCTCAAGAGGCTTGGACAGGTACAAAACATAGTTTTTCTTAATTGAAAGTATTTGGTTGTGTTGCATATGCTCATGTTCCAAATGAGTTGAGGAAGAAGTTAGAGAATAAAGGAAAAAAATGCATATTTGTTGGTTATTCAGAGGATACAAAGGCATATAAGTGGTTTAATCCTATGACTAGAAAGGTTATATCAGCCGTGATGTTGATTTTGTAGAAGATGAAGCATGGGATGGAAGTGTAGAGAGGAATGTAAAAATTACAACTATTGTTCCTCATGATGACATGGCAAATGAAGTGTTCCTAACATCAAGTATAGCTGAAATAGTAGCCCCTTCCACTCTTGGGATAACACCACAAGTTTTATCTCAAGCTACACCTTCATCCACACCAAGCAGATCTTCAAGGTTGTTGTCCACACCAAGAGAACAACAAACTCCACAAGAAACTATAACAACATCTACATCAGTTGGCATCCTTAGAGCAACTTCAACTAGTACTCCAAGTAGTTCAACATCTTTAGATCCAACTTTAGAAAGCTTGTTGCCATGAAAAACAAGAAGTGTTAGTGAGTTGTATAATGTTGATACTTGACAAATTCATTTTTAGTTTTTTCTTTATTTTCTCATGTAGATGATACGTTAACATTTGAAGAAGCTATGGGTGATGATAAATGGGCACAAGCCATGGATGAAGAGATTGAATCCATTGAGAAAAACCAAACATGGGAGTTGGTAAATTTTTCTAAAGGAAATGATGTAATTAGTGTCAAATGGATTTATAAAACTAAGCAAGATGCTGATGGAAAATTGTAAAAGCATAAAGCAAGGCTAGTTGCAAGAGGCTTCACACAATCACTTGGTATAGACTTCAATGAAACATTTGCACTTGTTGCAAGGTAGAACATTGTTAGGATAGTATTGGCTATTGCTGCCCACAACAAGTGGCCTATGTACCAAATGGATGTGAAGTTGGCATTTCTAAATGGCTATCTATAGGATGAAGTGTATGTGGAACAACCACAAGGCTATGAGATACCAGGTCATGAATACAAAGTATATAGATTAAAGAAGACACTTTATGGATTAAAGCAAGCTCCTAGAGTTTGATATAGCTGCATTGACTCCTATTTCATTCACAATGGTTTCAAAAGAAGTGGTTGTGAGCCAACATTGTACATCAAAGTCAACAAGAAAGGTAGCATTCTAATTGTTTGTTTTTATATGGGTGATCTAATCTTTACCAGTGATCTTAGCATAAATGATTTCAAATCAGCCATGAAGAATGAGGTTGAAATGATAGATTTGGGTCTTATGAGATATTTTTCGGGCATTGAAGTCCATCAATCCAATACTGGTATATTTATTTCTCAATCTAAATATGCAAATGAAGTCTTGAAGAGATTCAATATGGTAAATTGTAAGGCAGCCCCAACACCCATCATGATGATATTGAAGCTAAGGAAGAAGGATGATGGACCATGTGTGGATCCTACATTGTTCAAGAGGCTAGTTGGAAGCCTTATGTATTTGACAGCCACAAGACCAATCATTATGTATGTGGTAATCCCAATTTAAAGGTTTATGGAGTCTCCAAAAGACTCCTATTGACAAGTAGGTAAGAGAATACCGAGTTATGTGAGTGGTACAAAGGACTTTCGCATATTGTATTCCACTTTAGATGACTTTAGTATTTTTGGGTACACCGATAGTGATTGTGGTGGCAATATTGATGATAGAACAAGCACATAAGATTATAATTTTCACCTTGGGATAGTTATTGTGTCATGGGCTTCACAAAAAGAGTCCATTGTAACTCTTTCTTTAGCTAAAGTTGGGTATGTGGTAGCCACTAGTACTACTTGTCAAGCTATTTGTATGTGGAGGTGTTGAAAGATTTAATGCATTTTCAAAAAGAATCCACTACAATAGTTTGTGATAACAACTCAGCCATTGTCTAGAAATCATGTTTTTCATAAGAGAACTAAGCATATTGATAACATGTATCATTTTATTAGAGAGCTAGTAAACAACAAAGAAATTTGGCTCAAATTTTGTAGGTCTCAAGATCAGTATGAAAACATCTTCACCAAGGCATTAGGGAAAGAGAGTTTTGTCTAGAACCAAAGAGATCATTTGGGCATCATAGATGGAAATAGTTGTGATTAAGGGGGAGTGTTGGAAATAATCCCAACTTTCAGTTGCATTAACTCACTGTATGCACTTCTAGTCTAGTGCCAACTTGTCTTTCATCTTCCCACATGTCTGATATGATTTTTCTCTAGCTCATTCCATGTCATTTGGACATCCATTCAGATCTATTTTTTATATTAATTAAAAATATCCATCTTCAAGATTTTCTATGTTGGTTTTTATATCAGCAAAAAACTTGTAATTAATGTTTTATCTTTCCCTCTTTTCTGCTTGGGTACAGTTCTTGCATATAGAAAAAAGAATGTTTTTTCTTCTACATAATGTATGAAGTGTGAATAGCAGTAGTCTGAAGGCATCAAATAGCATATGAAAAGAACAACAATTCTTGTATTCTCCAATAAACAATGAATACTTAAAAACAAGGGATATATGTATAGGTTATTTTGTGTCTAAATGAGCAACAAATTTTTGTGTGTATTCGAGTGTAATTCAAATCAAGTTGAATACTTAATAGAAGATATTTTTTTTTCTATTCATTTATTGCTCAAATTTATTATTAGTTTTTGCTTCTTCTTTTTTCTCTTCTTTTCCTCTATCCCATAGCTTCCAAACCAATCTATAAAATAGTGCACAATAGCATGATACCAAATCCTAGAAAATACTCATGTCGTTATAAATGCATGAACTATTGGGAGAGACCCAACTTCCTAGGAAGAGCCCAATTTGTTCAAACTTGAAAGATTTTTCCAAAGAAAAATTGATGTGAAAGGCCAAGATTTTGAGCTCATACCATTTGGTTCAAGTTGAAGAATATACCTAGGGATTAATTTAGGTTTGTCCATGATTCAATTGGGACTTGCACACTGGTTACATTGCTTTAACTGGAATCTTCCTGAAAGGGTTACTATAGAGAATCTAGATATGTCTAAAGAATTTGGTAATACAATGATAAGGGCACTTCATCTTCATGCCATTCTAATTTCCTGCCTTCTACTTGATTGATTTTGTAGACACCTAAAAATGACCTAGGCCTACAAGCTTTATTTTTACCACCTTCGTCCTAGCATAATTATGGCATTTAATTATGTCCTTGGTCCACATTCGACTATTGATTAAATAATTCATAATTATTTAATTAATTCATTTCCTTTTATTCTTCATGATTATTAAATAAATAAATTTTATTTATTTATTAAATATGTCATTAATTGTCTAAGTCTTCCCTTAATTAAATAAATTTGTTAATTTATTTAATTCCCCTCGGTCATATGTTCCTTCCTAATTATTAAATAAATAAGTTCCATTTATTTATTTAATATGTCACTAACTATCTTAATTAAATAAATTGATTAATTTATTTAATTAATTAATCTTATCTGCTAAATTAAATAATTAAATTTAATTATTTAATTGCCAATTTAATATTCCTCTCATTTTAAATAAATCAATTATTTAAAATGTCATCACAATCTTAAATGTCAGTCGATTTTGGTAAATAATCTGAAAAAGATTATTTATTGTCTCATAAAATCCATAATTTGAATTAATTTAATTCAAATTGGTAATTAATCTTCCAAAAATCGGTAATCGGGTAGATTCTTGATTTTCCAAATCTGATCTTCTTCAAATCTCGCAAATCAGACAATCTTATCTTCTTGATTTTTTGAATCTCGCAAATTAGACAATCTTTATCTTCTTGATTTTTGAAAATCCTTATTTTCTAATTAATTTATCTCATTTATTCTCCACCATCGATCTGATTATCTGAGACATTATTCTGACCGTTCGATTAAGGATTTTTCCCTAACCCTAATTAGGGATTCTCAGATTTAATCTGGACCTCTCATTTTAGGTTCTCATCATCAATTAATCTCACCCATCCACTCGAAATTGTGTTTTCTATAAAAGACAATTTTGCTCATAATTTCGGACCCCGTCATTTTTAATATAGGATTTTGGCTTTCTATACAAGATTTTTTAGTTAGGGACCCCCATTCAAGTGGCCATACATGGGGCAAGAGATTAATCACCATTAAGGTGGCACTCCAGCCTAAAGAGGTTAAGCTCAACAGGGTTTAAGGGAGTACAACTCCTTCCGTATGACACATCCGCACAAGCAACCTTAGGTTTTCCCTTAAGGTTTACATTTATATACCGATCGGGGGTAGCTTGGCTTTAGCTCTATTGCCGGTTTGAGTCACATTGGGGTGATGAAATCCCCAGGCAGGCCCAATTTCTAGAGTTGGTAATTGTTTCTCTTACACCCAAGATTGCCCGAAAGTGCGAGGGGAGAGGATACTCCGATATACCAAGTCAGGGTAATAACAAATAAAAATGGGTTTGGTTTTCTGATCATGAGGTTTTCACCAAGTGAGAGCATACTCACCTACCATCTTGCAAACACAATCATATAAAGAAGACATTGTTTTTTTTATGTGCACCAAAGTTAAATGTTTGCTAATCTAAGAAAAAACAAGCACAATGCTTATTTTATTCTGTCTTCGATATTTGAATCTACAGACAAAATCAGAGGATTTCTTTTAGGTTTGATTAGGAGTGTTAGCAACAAACAATAAATGACAATGAAACCCAAAGATCTTACAAAATACAAAGGAAGTAAAATACAAAATGATTATACCTGATCGCCGAGACTTCCATGATTCACTTTTGTAATACCTTCTTACTTGTTGGATGATGTTGCCCTCAGATTCGTCGTGCGAGAAAATCTGCAAATGCCTAAGTCCTACACCAAGCTTTGAAGGATTTATGCTATGTCTAAATGCCTAAGCTTATTACTACAATTTTGAATGTCTATGCCTAAACAAATGCCAAGACTTTGATCAAATGACTATAATGAATATTGAAATTGCCTATGAAAATAAGTGTGCAAGTGAATAAATGCCTAGAATGTCTATGTAAAATGTCAACATGTGCGTGTGTAATCGAAAAGTGAGAGAAAAATGGCATTTTATAGAAAATGTCATTTTGAATGGATGGGTGAGATTAATTGATGATGAGAACCTAAAATGAGAGGTCCAGATTAAATTTGAGAATCCCTAATTAGGGTTAGGGCAAAATATTTAATCAAATGGTGAGAATAATGTCTCAAATAATCAGATCGACGGTGGAGAATAAATGAGATAAATTAATTAGAAAATAAGGATTTTTGAAAAATCAAGATAAGATTGCCTGATTTGCGAGATTCGAAAAATCAAGAAGATAAGATTGTCTGAGCGAGATTCAAAAAATCAAGAAGATAAGATTTGAACTGAAGATCAGATTTGGAAAATCAAGAATCTGCCCGATTACCTGATTTTTGGAAGATTAATTACTAATTTGAATTAAATTAATTCAAATTATGTATTTTATGAGACAATAAATAATATTTTTCAAATTATTTACCAAAATCGACTGACAGTTAAGATTGTGATGACATTTTAAATAATTGATTTATTTAAAATGAGAGGAATATTAAATTGGAAATTAAATAATTTAATTTAATTTAGAAGATAAGATTAATTAATTAAATAAATTAATCAATTTATTTAATTAAGATAGTTAGTGACATATTAAATAAATAAATGAAACTTATTTATTTAATAATCAGGAAGGAACATATGACCGAGGGGAATTAAATAAATTAAGAAATTTATTTAATTAAGGGAAGACTTAGACAATTAATGACGTATTTAATAAATAAATAAAATTTATTTATTTAATAATCATGAAGAATAAAAGGACATGAATTAATTAAATAATTATGAATTATTTAATCAATAGTCGAATGTGGACCAAGGACATAATTAAATGTCTTAATTATGCTAGGATGAAAGTGGTAAAAATGAAGCTTGCAGGCCTAGGCCATTTTTAGGTGTCTACATTTTGCCCCTCTTTGTCATAATGTTGCGTGTCGCATTGTGACAAAGAAAATAAGTCAAAAGTATGCCCCAATGCCAAATATGATGAGGAAGAATGATGAGGAGGGTTGCGGTATGCCCCCTCGAGAGGACAGACAGGTTCAAAGAACATGGGTGTGCTCTCGAAATTAATGAGAAGACCAGAATATGAAGAGACAAATAAATGTTATTGCAAAAGATATGGATGATTATATGGATGCAATGCCTATATGAGACGAGTGAGTGAAAATGACAAGACTAAAGAAGATGCATGTTAGTTCCTAGACCAAATCCTTCAAAACATTGCCATAGGACTTTAATATTTATTGCTCTTAATCATCATTGGGCGAATTGTTGTAATGGCCAATAAACACCATGATATGACATAGATCAAGGTGTGCAAGGTCGTACCATCACATAAGACAAGCAGTCATAGACAAGGATGATCATGACTCATACTAATAGCGTGATTGCCCCAGTCTTTTTGTCATAATCAACCACAAGCAAAAAAAGACAAAGACAATTCATGAAACATCATTACTTCTCTAAATCCTATTTCTAGGACATCCTTGAGAAACTAGCAGCATGATTGCCAAAATACAAAATAGAGCCTTTATCATGATACGTCATTTTTTTCTAAATCCCAAAGTTAGGACCTCGCTGATAAACTAGTAGTCATGCGTGTCAATTGACATGATATGTCACTGCTTCTCTAATTCCTGCTTAGTGGGATCTTGCTGAAAAACTAATATCATGATAAAAACTAAAAAAACAATTGTCAAGTGTTTTCCAATTGTGTCTGGATATCCATTGTTCTGATACCAAGATGCCATGTTTGATAATGTCGAGGTGTCGAAATGTTTAAAGTTTTGATGACCTTGGAAAATGTCAAGAATTGGTGAATTCAGGAAGGACACATCCTGAATAACGCTGATGACAAGAGGATTTGATGCCTGATAGTCGTAAGGGGTCCCTCTAAATGATGATGATGCCTAGGAAGGACACATCCTAAGGCATAAATGACAGAGTTTGTTCTTCAGAAGGACACATCTAAAGAATACTGATGTCATGAAGAGTGATCTTTAGATGTCAAGAGGATCACTCAAAATGTCGAATGTTGATGACGACACCTAGGAAGGACACATCCTAAGGTGTAAATGACAGAGGTTATCATTCAGAAGGACTCATCTGAAGACTAACCAAAATTTGACAGTTTGACTAGGTTATGATGATTTGACTTGCTCTGACTGAGTTTGACTTGTGTTTGACCATATGCCAATATTGCCTTGATGATATGAGTGATGTGCTTATGAGATTGCCATGCTGAATAAATGATTGTTTTACTTTGTTTCAGGAGTTTTCCCATGTGGAAATTGATTGAATATTTTTGACGTGTGTGCCAGTGTAGTGCCATGAACCCTAATGGACTGACCTAGTGTGGCCTCGGGGGCTCATCAACAGATGGCCTTTCCTACATCATACACTCAGAGACCTCGTAGTTCGACATAACCAATGACTTTGTCTTGATGAGCAAAGATTGCATCATGATTTTATTTTGACAAACCTAAAAGGACTGACTTAATGTCTCGGGGACTCAAAATGTGAGTCTTGCCTACGTAGCAAGTGTGCAGAGACAATGTAGTTTGACAATGACAAAGACTGATTGATATGACTGACTTTGACAAGAGATGACAATTTGTTTGTGCTTTTCGAGCAGTCTCATGTTTTTGTTTGTGGTTTTCTTCAAAACGTTTAATGATTTTTAGGTCTTTCTTCCAGACTTTTTACAATGTTTTTGGTCATTTTTTTAGGACTTTTTGCGATGTTTTTTGTCTTTTTTTAAGGACTTTTTGCAATGTTTTTGTCTTTTTTCAGGAATTTTTGCCAATGTTTTTTGTCTTTTTTAGGACTTTTAATGTTTTTTGTCTTTTTCAGGACTTTTTGCTAATGTTTTTGTCTTTTTTTTTTCAGGACTTTTTACTAATGTTTTTGTCTTTTTTTTTAGGACTTTTTGCCAATGTTTTTGTCTTTTTTCAGGACTTTTTTCCAATTGCCAAGATCATGTGCGACATCCACTACAGTTTCATGATAAATTTTTTTCCCCCAGTCAGGTCCAAGACTTAGCCATTTTTAAGGGAACATGGATGAGATGCTGCTGGTTTACTAGATGGACAGTCGTCAGGACTTGATGTCAATCATTTTATCCACTATGATAGGTAGGGTAGAATGTGGTGGCGATGTGCATAAAAATGGTGATAATACCTTTTATCTTATGCCAAGTTAGACAAAGTGACATTAGGTGGCAGAGCAATGATTGATTACGCATGGTGCCTGTTTTCCAGGTTTTCACCATGATGCCTGTCCAAAGCGCCTGTTTGCCAGTTTTCACTATTGAACGAATCATTTTTCTCTTTACTATTTTCTTGACTTTTTAATTTTTTTGGTGTCACCAAGACGCCTGTTTGCCAGGTTTTCATCAGGGTGATGATTTTTAAATTTTTCAATCTTTTTTTTGTATTTTATGGTTTGCAACTCAGTCCTCTGATGCTATACGTAGAACCTTCAAAGATGTAAACTGTTGATGGGCTCTGTCAATTGTTCTCCATCTGGAGTTGCCAGTTGATAAGCTCCACAACCAAAAGAAGATATGATAATGTATGGACCCAGCCAGTTTGGTTCAAATTTTCTTGGCTTTTCTCTGTCTTCTTAGTTCTTGGGGTTCTACATGAGAACTAGGTCGCCAATGTCAAAATTTCTGACCATAGCCTTTTTATTGTAGCTACGACAAATACGGTTCTGATATGCTTGGAGATGGTTCAGTGAATTTTTTCTTCTTTCTTCCAGCATTTCTAGCTCATGCAAGTGTGATTGTCAGTACTCCTCTTCATTAGTTAGACCCTTCAGAGAGACTTGTAGCGAAGGAATTTCGACCTCAATGGGTAAGATGGCCTCAGCGCCAAAGACTAGGGAAAATGGGGTGGCCCCTGTAGGCGTACGAATGCTAGTTCGGTAAGCCCATAGAGCAAGGCTGAGTTGTATGTGCCAGTCACGGCTAGCGTCATTAACAGTCTTTTTGAGAATTTTGACAATGGTTTTATTGGACGCCTCAGCTTGGCCATTTCCTTATGGGTAGTATGGAGATGAAAAGTGGTGTTGGATATGGAATCACTCACATAACTCACGTACGTCTTGGTTTTTAAACGGATGTCCGTTGTTAGTGATGATGGATTGCGGAAGGCCATACCGAAAAATGATGTAGTTAAGGATGAACTTTGATATTTGTTTGCTAGTAATATATGTCAATGGGATGGCTTCAATCCACTTTGTGAAGTACTCAGTGGCAGTAATAATGAATTTGTGGCCGTTGGATGAGGTTGGATGAATCTTACCCACGAGATCGAGTCCCCATTGAGCAAAGGACCAAGGAGAAGTGATCGGCCAAAGTTCTTGTGCTAGAGCATGGACCAAATCACTGTGAATTTGACATTTGCGACAAGTCCTGACATATTCAATTGCATCTTTTTCCATTGTGGGCCAATAATATTCGAGTCTCATTACCTTCTTAGCCAGAGTAGGACTGCTCGAATGAGATCCGCATATACCATTTTGCACTTCTCGTAAGGTCGTACATGCTTTGTCGGTTTCAAGACATCTAAGGAGGGTATCATCGAAACTACGGTGGTAAAGGGTGTCACTGACAATGGCATACCTTGTAGATTTCCTAATGAAGGATTTCCTTTAGTTATTGGATAGGTTCAGTGGAAGGGTTTGAGACTTTAGGTAGTCGTAAATGTCCTGATACCAGGGAGAGTTGGGACCAACAAGTTCACAAACCATTTATGATTCTGGGATATCATATGCCAGTATCAAGAGTTGTTCTACTAAGAACTCAAATTGTGACACATTTTTAGGGATGTCCAAGAGAGAACTAATAGTAGCCATTGCATCAACTGCCTTATTCTGTGCCCTGGGAATTTGTTCAAAAGAAATCAATTGGAAGTATGTCAAGAAACTGTCCACCATGCTCTTGTAGGGAAGCAACTTCTCATCCTTTAAAGATATCAAGTTTCCACAATCCATCAAGTAGTGCTAATTAATTTCTGGATTTTATTGTGTTTTTGTTTTTCACATCGACGTTTCGAATCATACTACGTGATCCATCATCAGGATGAAAGAGAGCTGGATCATGTAGTATGATTCGAAACGTTGATGTGAAAAACAAAAACACAATCAAATCCAGAAATTAATTCTCATCCTTTGTTTCATAGTCATCATTCACTTGGTTGATCACTAGCTTGGAATCCCCGAATACAAGCAATGTCTGAATTTTCCATTTGATTACCAACTTGAGACCTGTGACTAGTGCTTCATATTTGGCAATGTTATTTGTACAAGGGAAAGCGATCCTGAATGACTTAGGAATTGAATCCCCCTGTGGTGTGATAAACAAGATTCCAGCGCTTGAGCCATGACCAGTATGAGACCCATCAAAATATAACTTCCATGGTGCTGCCGGTTCTGCATGAAAAATGGACTCATCAAGAAAATTAGTTACTAATGGATGAGTGACTTGGATTGGTGCATCTACTAGCTGATCTACTATTACCTGCGCTTTTATTTCCTTACGCTCGACATATTGTATGTCATACTCGCTTAGTATCATGACCCATTTTGCTAGCCGACCTGTTAATGCCGCCCGACTTAAGAGATATTTCAGTGGATCAATCTTGGTGACTAGCTGTGTTTGATGACTGAGCATATAGTGTCATAGTTTTTGGGACGCAAAGACAACAGTGAGGCATGCACGTTCAATGTATGTGTACTTCAACTCATACCCTATCAGTGTGTGACTGATGTAATATATTGCTCTTTCTTTTCCTTCATGATCATTTTGTGCCAGCAATGCCCCCAGTGCTGAACTAGTAGTCGAGATGTATAGAATTAATGGCTTTCCATGAATAAGAGACATGAAGATTGGTGTTGATAGTAGGTAATCTTTAATTTTCTAAAAGGCCTCTTGACATTTATCCGTCCATACAAAGGGAATACCCTTGCGCAACAAATACTGAAATGGATGACACTTATCTACCAATTGGGCTATGAAACGCCAGATAGATTGTACTCTGCCTTGCAGAGTTCTGAGTTCACTGATTCCTCTGGGTAGAGGCATGTCTATGATTCCTTTGACCTTTGCCAAATCAACCTCTATGCCTCTTCGGGAAAATATGTACCCAGAGAGTTTACCTAATGTGACCCCAAAAACACACTTCTTAGGGTTTAATCAAACTTTGTACTCTTCCAGTCTCTTGAAAATTGTGTCAAGTACCTTCAAATGATCTTTCCTTGTTGCTGATTTGGCCAAGAGGTCATCTACATAATCATCTATTATTTTGTGCATCATGTCATTGAAGATCATGGTCATAGCCCTTTGATATGTGGCACCTGCATTTTTGAGACCAAAGGGCATGACGTTCCAACAGTATGTACCCCATGGGCAAGTAAATGCTGTTTTGTGTTGATCCTCAGGAGCAATGCGGATTTGATTATAGCCAGAGAAACCATCCATGAGGGATAGCATCTCATGTCCTACAGTTAAGTCAACTATGATGTCAATGTTGGGCAAAGGAAAGTCATCCTTTGGACATGCTTTATTTAGATCCCGAAAGTCTGTACATACACGAATCAGCCCATTTGGCTTTGTCACCGGCACTAGGTTGGAAATCCATTCAACATAATCTATAGACCTTATGAATATGGCATCCAGTAATTTATTTAACTCGGCCTTGACCAATAGAGCAACTTGAGGGTGCATTTTGCGCAACTTCTACTTGACTGGTTTAGCATTGGGTAATAGTGGCAGATGATGCAGAACCAGTTTAGGGTCCAATCCTAGCATGTCAGCATAGGACCATGCGAAGTTGATTTTTCGTTCTGCAAAGAATTTATGAAATTCTAGTTTCTCTTCGTCAGTCAATGAGGTAGCAAAGAGGACCATCTTGGGATCCTCTGCAGTTGAAATGTTATCCTCTATTGTGTCCTCAATAAGCATGGCCGATTTCTCCTGTTGCACGGGGAGAAAGTCCAGTCCTCCATCTTTGGGCGCCTCAGAGAGGTTTTCACCCGTAGATACGTCCTTTATTTTTACTATTTTATTGTCAAGAGGTGCCTTTCAGTTTTCACCTAGAGACGTTTCACTTTTTGTTTTCTTACTTTTACTTTTGCAACTAGAGGACTGAACAGTCTTGCCAAAGTATGCCGTGCAGTCTAAATCAATAGCAAATCCTGATTTGTGGTCCCCACTGGGTATGCCTTCTCTCAGTCCCATAAATTCAGCAATTGCCTCATCATTCTGAAATGTATCTAGCACTGGCGGTCCTTACTGGTCCCAATCGACTAGGTCAGGGTAAACTAAGGAGATGCCATCATCCATGTTGGTGAATTGGGGTGAGGATGTAGACAACATACAAACATGTTCAGTGATGTTGTAGATGAGATTATCATCATCCAACTCGACATCGGACTCTATCCAATATTCTCCTTCACTAGTGTCATATTTGTTGTCAAAATAAGGAGTGAAGGTTTTAGAGCCCTGGTTGTCAATGTCGTCTGATACCTCAGATGGATTGGACTGATGGGGTTTAGATGACGGGTGTTGTATGGCATGGGAGGTGGTAGTAGGACTTTGACTATTTGGTGCTTGTTCAATTTTGAATGTTTTCCAAAACTGTTGTTTAGAGGTTAGTTCCCCTAGTTCGACAAACAAATCATCAAGACAACAATCACTTAGGGATCGTTCTGAGCCAAATTCCCACTCATGGGACTTTGTTTCAGTGAGGGTTTCCCTAGTAGTCTCGACACTATCTGAAGCATGTACTCACTCATTTGAAAGTCCAGAGGTACGTCGATCATCATTATTGGGTGATCCAAACCCTAATCCAAGATACTTTAGAATTTGAAAAGTTTCTATGGGTTCCCTTCAACTAGTTTTATTTTTTCCTAGGCCACTAGTACCGTTGTAGCCTTTGGCCTTCATTATGTCATAACCTTTGCCATATCTTTGAACTGGTAACGGGGGTAGTGTGACAGTATCCTTATAGATCCATCCTGTGATGTCAGCAAGGTCTTCCTCACTCATGTCTCCTCACTTGATAAAGACTGTATTCGGTGGAACTTTGAAGGTTTCCTGAGGTTCCATTCTGAAACATGGCTGACCATAGTCCTTGGGAGACCTGGGAATTGTTGTTATGATGTATGCTGTGTGCAGTTTGAATTCTCCGCAGCCAAGGTCTTGAATTTTGACAGTGGATTCAGTCTTAGGGCTAGTGGAAGGTGGTAGTATGGCGGAAGACGTGGATGGAGTGGATGTGGAAGGGTCGATATACTTGGATGATGAGGAGCCAGGTGCTTCTCGGTTAATAGGTATTCAGTTTTTAGAGATTCCCCTTGAGTTTGTACAATATTGGAAAGGGTCGGGGTCTCCGTATGTGGTTACTTCTGTACCATCAAAAGGAAACTTTAGGCATTGATGGTATGTAGACGGAACATCTTTTAAGGCATGAATCCATGGACGACCTAGCAATATGTTATACGGTAGTTCCAAATCCAGGACCTGGCAAGTCATGTCCATGATGACCTATCCCACTTTGATTGGGAGAGAGATAACGCCACGTGAAGAGCGTTCCTCATCATCGTATGCTTTGATCACTATACTTTTCATTGGGTCTATGCACGCATCAGAGAACCCTAGAGCTTTAACCAATTTGAGGGAGCATATGTTCAATCTTGCTCCGCCATCTACTAAAACCCATCTAACTTTGTGCTTGTGGATAAAAGTTTCTATGTGTAATGCATCATTGTGGTTGGTTTTATGTGATGAGTGATCTTGATCCGAGAAGGTGATGTGGTACGGTGTAGTGAGATATCCCACCATAGTTTCAAATTGATTGACATTGATGTCCTTGGGGACCGACGACTCTAGGAGAGTTTTATCTAGGATTTCTTTGTGTGTGGGAGAGATACAAAGCAGCTCAAGGATAGATATTTGCGCGGGAGTTTTTCCTAGCTGGTCGATAAGGTTGAATTGACTTTTGGGTTTCCATTGTTGTGTGGTTGGGACAGGTTTTGGCTATTTAGCAGATGGAGCAGGTTGTGATTGTTTAGTTGATGGGCCTGATATATTGATTTTGGATTGTCTAGCGGGAGGTGGACCAGCTATAGTGACCTTGCCACTTCGAGTAGTAGCATTACATTGGGGTGCTCTTCTAACTGTAATGGTATTGATGTATTCATTGTCAGTTCAGACATTGTTTATAATAGGTCCACCAGAATAGTCATACTTGACTCAGGCAAAGTTAGCTTGATTCTGTGGACTTGAAGTGGAAGCATTATGAGAACCATGGTCCTACAGTGGATTCTTGTGGATAGTATGATCTGAATTGGAGGTGAATTGTGATCCACCTACTTCGATGGTGTGACTTTCAATAAGATCTTGTATTATGTTTTTCAATTGTCGACAGTTAGAGGTTGTATGCCCTTTTGCTCGATGGTATTTTTAAAGTGCATTGTCATTCCACCATGCTAGTTTGAATTGCCCTGGGTCATACGATTTTGGTTCTAGAAGTATGATGACCCCATGCTGGAGGCATTTATTAAGGACTTCTTCAATGGGTTCACCCAAATGGGTGTATGTGCGACCCCTAGGAAATTGTATCATCTGGCAGTATTGTCCCTGATTGTTTTGACTGCTTTGGTTGTTTGAAGAAGTATTGGGAGGAGGTGTCAATGTCGTTGTTGGTCTATTTTGTTGTTGAACCCCTTTCAGGGCCAATACAGGACCTACAGTGTTTGCAGTCTTGGCGTCGACAACACCGTCATTTGTAACGTGCTTATTTTTAACCCAATATTTCTTTTTGTCAACGGGTGGATTGACATTTGTGTTTTTGGAACCATATCTCAGTTCTCCCTTTGCGATAAGGGCTTTCTCAATCTGGACCCCTTTTTCAACTAATTATGTGAAGTTTGTGCAACAATGTATTTGTAATGCAAATTTTAGGGGCCCTAGAAGTGTTTGGACAAACATGTCGACTTTTTCCCTTTCGGGGATGTCAATGTGACATCGACTAGTGAGGCTTCTCCATTTTTGAAAGAATGGGATAAATGTCTCACTAGCATCCTCTTGCATGAGATTGCACAAGCTAGTGATAGAGGTATCCATGTCGATGTTGTACGCATAATTTCTTATGAATTTTTGTTTAAGCTCATTCCATGTCTGGATATCCTTTTGAGTTGAAAACCATTCAAGGGCTTGACCCGCTAGACTTTTAGAAAAAAGTCTCATCAAGTATGTTTGTTCATAGGTAATGTCCATACAATTGGTTGCAAATTCGCGAACATGCTCAATGGGATTTGTCTTGCCTCTATATTTTGTGAAGTTGGGTGACACATATCCTGGCAAAAATAGAGGCATTTATAAGCTCTTTTCAAATGGGTATACATTCAGGTAATATGATATTTCTGATTTCTTGCCTGAAATGTACATGTTTTGGATAGTTTTCTCCATATCCCTCATTCTTGTTTTGAGGGCGTCCACATTAGGGTTGTTTATGTTTCCGTACGTTGGATTGCTTGGTACACCATGTGTTCCTATTTGTTGTGCGTGAATATTGGTGTATTGTGGCGGTATGGATAGTTGTGGTATGTATGACATGTGCGGAATTACATGTTGTTGGTATTGAAAGTTATGATTGGGTGCATGTGGGTGTTGAAAGTTATGATTGGGTGCATGTTGATGAGTATGAATGTTAGATGAGTAGGTTGGGATGTGTCCCCCAGCCATGTGTGTTGTTATTTGGGGGATGTTATGACCATGGATGTTATGGTGTGTTAATGATGTCATGGGTTGTGTTATTTGGCCACCTTGTGTAAATTGTTGATTTTGTACAAGGGGAACGTTTGTGTTTGTACCTTGGGAGGCAATGACATTTGACTGTGTTGTTGTGTTAACGTTTTGTTGTTGTCCTTGGATAAATACATGTCTTGTGCCTCCTCCCGAAGGATTTTGTGAAATACCACTAGACAGATATGACGAAGTTGTGTTCATGGTAGTAGATGGAACTGTCAAGGGGGGATTGTTGTGACTTGATGACACCCCCTAGCATTTACTGTCGTGGCATTGACTATAGTGATATTTGTGGTGTTGGGGATGTTGGAGGTGTTTGGGACGTTGGGAGTGGTATGCATTGTCATTGTGGTCCCAAAGGGAGTATTGCTCGTAGTATTTGGAAGTTGACCACTATGTGACATGTTATGTGCGTTGTTGGCATTAGGGTAAGGAGGTGTCAAATTTAGCGTGTTAACGTCAAATCCTTGTGGTAACTTAGCTCCTTCACTCAAGAGCATAGCTAAGAATCTATCTCTGTCTTGATGGACCATTGTTTCAACAAGTTGACAGGCCTCTGGGTCTTGTGCCAATGCCTCTAAGTTTTCCTGAAGTAGTTGGCCATTTTCATTTTTTTGCAAGAATTGTTCGAATGGACTATTTGATGAGGATTGCATTTTCATTGGAGGTTGATTGTCTAAAAATGGATCGTAAAAGGTCCAGTTTGGGTCATGTGGAGGATTGTTGACAGTAAACGTGGGGTCTTGTCGAAAGTTTTCCATTTGTCTCTTTTGTTTTTGAAGTCTAGTTTCAACCATAAATGAGATTGCTCAAATGAAATTATGACACTACATGAACTCTAAGTTCAAAATGACGACTAGAATGACTAATGTTTTTGGATTTTTGTGAATAGGATATGCAATGTGTAGCAATGTAAGACAAGGTTATCTAAGCACTTCTATGCTCGTTCTTTGTTTTTATTTTTCATTGTTCTTGATAGCCTCTTTGGATTTTTGATGTTTATTATCTAATAAGCTAACCCATCTAAATTTCCATTGAATACATTGGTGAACCCGACATTTTGTAGAAAAAATTGTGTTTTCTTGTTTGTTTTCACTGTTTTGTAGGTTACAGCCAAGAAGTCATATGAAATCCCGTCACCATCTTTTGAGCACAGAAAAATGGGCAAATAGAATCATTTAAAACATTTTCTGAGTTTTGTAGATCTCAGTCTTAGCTTTCCAGAACTATAAACGGTTTTAAATTTTGTTAAGATTTGAGAAAGTTATGGCTATTTTACTAATCGCTGCTTTTTTAATTTAGTTATTAAAACCCGTGTTTCTTTTTGTCTATAACATTTTTTTGGTACAAAATCATGAAAAATACTTTCTGGGTTTTGAAGGTTTAATTTTCAGCTTTCCATGGATATCTACCACTTAAAATTTTGTTAAATTTTGAAAAAGTTATCGCTGTTTTAAGTTGCTGCTGTCATTAAATTTTAATTTTAATTTTTTTGTTACTAATCTTCGTTTGCAGCGTGTGGTGATTATTATTCATGTGTTGAAGATCATTTCATAAGGAACTACTAATCTTTTGTCTGCAGATTCGAATGTCGAAGACAAAATAAAACAAACATTGTGCTTATTTTTTCATAGATTAGCAAAATTTAACTTTGGTGCACATAAAAGGAACAATGTCTTCTTTGCATGATTGTGTTTGAAAGATGGTAGGTGAGAATGCTCTCACTTGGTGAAAACCTCATGATCAGAAAACCATACCCATTTTTTTTTATTATTACCCTGACTTGGTATATCGGAGTATCCTCTCCCCTCGCGCTTTCGGGCGATCTTGGGTGTAAGAGAAACAGTTACCAACTCTAGAAATTGGGCCTGCCTGGGGATTTCATCACCCCAATGTGACTCAAACTGGCAATGGAGCTAAAGCCAAGCTACCCCTGACTGGTATATAAATGTAAACCTTAAGGGAAAACCTAAGGTTGCTTATGCGGATGTGTCATATGGACGGAGTTGTACTCCCTTAAACCCTATTGAGCTTAACCTCTTCAGGTTGGAGTGCCACCTTAATGGTGATTAATCTCTTGCCCCATGTATGGCCACTCGAACGGGGGTCCCTAACTAAAAACTCTTGTATAGAAAGCCAAAATCTTTCTGTTTGCTAGCGCAACACCAGTCAGTGTGAAGGCATCCACACTTTCACAGTTTGTAGTAGATGTGATCAACTCACCATGGGAGTTTCATGGGGGTTGGAAGCTTGGTTGGCCTGAGAAGAGAGTGCACTGTAAGGGGGAGCCCATGCAGCCAAGCTTCTGAATTCACATGCTACAGATATGCGGTTGGGGAAACCCACGTGGAATCTAGCGAATACTGTCATGGCCTAACCTAGGATTGTGCTTATCTGATGTGTGTTTGGTTACTTTTCAAAACACTGTGTTTGTCAAGTGCTTTCTAGTTTCATCATAGCTTCAAAAAAAACATTCAACACCAAACATTTCAAACTTGCAATCAAAACCTTCATCCAAGGTCAAATCCAAAGTCTTCATCTTGTCAATAATCTGTCAAACACTGTTTCCTGGAAGATTCTGTCAGAAACCAAACTTGAAATTGCTCAAAGTCTTGACCACTAGTTTGCATTCATTACCATAGGTTTCATACTTCATTCTTTTTCATTGCATACATTTGGCATTAGATTATCCCTAGGTTCACATTTTGCATACTTAGGTTTAGGCAAATCTTGAGCACACTTTGCAAAGTCATTGTTTTTGAAATTAGGCCCTCTTGGACTAAGTTATCAAACCCTTTTTTTTAGTCATTGTTCTCTTTTGTGAGATTTTTTTTTCCAACTCAAAAGTCTAGTTAGGAAAACTCACTAGTCATTTAGACCTTGTCACCTTGTCATTTGCAACAAAGTCCTTTAGCAATCAAAATCAAAAACAAAGTTCAAGCATAGAAGTGCTTTGATAACCTTGTCTTACATTGCTACACATTGCATATCCTATTCATGAAAATCCAAAAAAAGTAGTCATTCTAGTCATCATTTTGAACCTAGACTTTGCATTTATAACATTAAGTCCTTAGTCAAGCATCATCATCTTAGTCCTCATATTGGCTTTCACAACCTCGTCATCAATCATTTCCTTAGGAAAACGTCATCATCATCTTGCATTGCCATCCTTTATTCAAAAAATACAAAAAATTAGTGACATAACTTGTCATCTTAGTCTTCATTGTCCTATTGGCATTAGTCATTTTCTTTAGACAACACTGTCATATTGCATCCCTTATTGTCAAAAATCCAAAAAACATAGTCTTGCATTGTCATCCTTTA
This sequence comes from Sequoia sempervirens, assembly GCA_007258455.2. Lineage (NCBI taxonomy): Eukaryota > Viridiplantae > Streptophyta > Pinopsida > Cupressales > Cupressaceae > Sequoia > Sequoia sempervirens. The sequence continues at coordinate 103,395,154 of VDFB02000008.1, read as the reverse complement.
TTCCAAAAATACAAAAAAAATATTGACATAACTTGTCATCTTAGTCTTCATTGTCCTTTGGCATTAGTCATTTTCTTTAGACAACATTGTCATATTGCACCCCTTATTGTCAAAAATCCAAAAACATAGTCTTGCATTGTCATCCTTATAAAAAAATCTAAAAACATAGGCTAGTGTCATCCTTGCATTTACTTGTCATTCTCATCGTCCTCATTTGAGAAAATCTCTTTTACGGTTGAGACTAGGCTTCAAAGACAACAACGACAAATGGAAAACTTTGGACAAGATTTCAATCCCAACATTGATAATAACACTTATGACACAAACCAACATTGGACATTTTCTGACCCATTTCACAACATGAACATGAAATCTTCCATGAACATGCCATCTTCATCACAAAACATTTTTGAACCATTCATACAAAGAGACCAAAATGGACGAGTATATGTCAAAGACTTAGAAGCTGCAGCGCAAAATCCGGATATAGTCTCCTTTGTAGAAAAATAAATCTTACGTGACCCTCAAAGGTATCTAGCCATGCTTTTGGATGAAGGGGCTAAGTTACCACAAGGATTTGACATAAATACTTTGCCACCTCCATCCATCTACCCTCACCATCAACAGTTGCTTAACATAAATCCTACCAGTAATTCACAACAAACGTCCACTTATCACCCTTATCCTAATCTTGACAAGGGAAGCCAACTATCCACTAGTCCATTCCAAACCTCCATGTCATATTTTGTCCCTTCACCTATCAATCCCATCCAAGTCTACATGTCTTATCAACCATCTACCAACTCATGTCAAGTCCTCACATCATACCATATCGATCCCATCCAAGTCTCCAAGTCCTATTTTAGTCAACCTTACACTAATCCAGCTCAAAACTCCATGACATATCTAGTCCAAGACTCCACATCATACCCTTGTCCTTCACATACTAGTCTAATGCAAGTCCCCATGTCCTATTCTAGTCCTTCACATACTAGTCTAGTCCAAGTCCCCACATCCTATCCTAGTTCGTCATTCATTAATCCTTTTCAAGTCATCCCCTGACAAGCCACATCTAGTCATGAAAATTCTATCATAGTCCAAAGTCAAACCTCATTTAATAAACTTGAGGATACATGTCAAGACGAAAGCCCAAGTAATGACATTATAACATCACCCTCATGTCAAGAACAAGGTAGTCCATCCCATGACCCTATTTCTGATTGTATCACCCACGACAACCCCATCTTTGACCAAGACCCTACCATTGACCAAGAAGTCCAAATCCATGACAACCCCATCCTTGACCAAGACCCTACCAGTGACCAAGAAATCAAAAATGATCCACTCCTTGACCTTTATGCCATTCATGATCAAACACTTTCCAATCCTATACAAGCCTCGACTATTGACACTTTCCAAAATGAGACACTTGCCTCCATGACACACATAGACGATATTCCTCAAGCACAAGAGTATTCCAATATGGACATATTTGAAAATGATCAAGCTATAGCTGAATTTACTAGGCTCTATGACACTAAAAATAATGATGGCTTCGACATTGCCTTGGAAGCACCAATAGAATTATTTTGAGCCTGACATGTCGCATGATCAGACCAAAGATACCAGTTAGGAATATGTCCAACATGACAATGAAGCTAAGACATGTTATCAACTAGGGTCATTTATCTTTGTCAGAATAGGCTTTCTTGCAAATGAAAATATTACAAGTGACAGTATCCACATACCTAATGATGGGTTAGCATCTTGCTTTCAAAACAACAAATACCCAATCGCAAATAGAATTTGTCAAAGCATGCAATATCAAGGAAAAGAACTAGGCATACATGAGCAAGGCATTCAAGAACCAATACAACTCTAGGAAAATTACAGACATCAAGGTCTTGGCTATTCCTTAGACAACAAATCAAATGATGTTAGTGGTACCTCCTCGATACTGGGGGCAACTTTGTCAGATATAAACATCAAAATGGATTCCATGAGAAATCCTTGTCATAAGATTGTGGCCAACACCCCCTCCACCCACACCATGAACCGTCATTCCATCATAAATAAACCTTCCCTTTGGAACCAACAAAAACAAAAGTCTTACAAGTCAAAAGATCAAAATCAAATGTCAAAGGCCATTGAATCAAACAAAAAGAAAAGTGGACAAATGAAATTAAAATGGATCCCAAAGAAAGATGGATCAAACAAAGACACCAAGTCAAATACAAAAGTCAATCACAATGTGAGGCCACAAGACAAGAGGACTCCCACATACAACAAATGTCCACCTCCTTCAAAATGGTCATCAAACAAGGCACCTAAAACTGTTGGTTCCAAACACCATCCCTCCAAAATTTGTCATCCACCATCCCAAGTTTGGAAAATAAAAAGTCATTCATCCAAACGTCCAAACAACCTTTCCACATCTACCATCATCGGTCATAATCCTACATCTCGCTTAAAGTCCAAAAATCCTACATCACAAATTCGTCACATCTTGGCAACAACTCTTTACCGCAAGGACTCTCATGGCACTCTATCACAATGTGCATATTTTGATAAGGCCAACTTTAGTATCAGAAAGGATCACAATGACATCGATTAGTTGTATACAAGTGTTATGATCCTGACAAGACAACTCTTTCAGCAAGGTCATTATTGGCATATCATGGCACCAGTCTCTACATTGGCATCATCAATGGATTTATAATAGTTAGTGGTTATCTAAAGCATCCAGGCTATCCACAAAATCAGAAATACAAAAAAAATAAAAAAATAAAAAAAATCATCACCCTGATGAAAACCTGGCAAATAGGCGTCTTGGTGACACCAAAAAAATCAAAAAGTCAAGAAAATAGTAAAGAGAAAATTTTCATCCAATGGTGAAAACCTGGCAAACAGGCACCCTGGATAAGTACCATGATGAAAACTTGGAAAACAGGCGTCATGTGTAAAATAAATCATCTATGTGGACTCTTACACTTGGGGGCAAGTCATCTCATTTCCAATGCCTTCCTCATGACATTGACATCCATCTAAGCCCTATCATTTCTGTCCATTTTCCTACCTACCTTGGTCTTGACATAAAATTGGCACACATAAATCATGCTTTGGGAAAACTCTTGACATGCCTATCCTTTGGTCATACACGATTCATGAAACATCATGTCATTGACCATCATAGTCTTATTGTCCTTATATGACATAGTCCTTGAAAATCATATGACAATTCCCTTAGTCTCATGTCTCTCATCCTTTACCAAGGCCACCCCCTATCCTTTCATGCCTATCACCTATCTTGGCTTTCCCTTGTCAAACGGTCTAAGGATAATCATCATCCCATCTAGTCCTAACCAAGTCATTCCAAATGCAACGAGTCTAATCCATACAAGCACATTATCCAAAATATTACTGACTGCGTTCCTAGCCTGGCTGTAGACCATCATACTTTTGTCACATCATCATCATTATCCTCACGTTGTTTCGGGATGCGTCCTTCCCATGTCAAACAGCGTTGTCATCACATGTCAATTGGTATTCAGCTTGACTAGGGGCACAATCGTGTTTGTCCTTGGATTCTCATGTGTAGGCATCAGTCATTTGGATTTTTCATGATCCTCTTAAACGCCAAAATCCAAAAAAATCATAAAATGACAAAAAAACCAAAAACATCACAAAAATTCCTAAAAAAAGACCAAAAACATCACAAAAAGTCTTGAAAAAAGACCAAAAACATCATAAAAAGTCCTGAAAAAATACCTAAAAATCATACAACGTCCTCAAGAAAACCACAAACAAAACATTATACTGCTCGAAGAATATGAACACATTGTCATCTCTTGTCAAAATCAGTCATATCAATCAATCTTTATCATTTGTCCGAACTACATTGTCTCTGCACATTTGCTACATAGGCAAGACTCACATTTGAGTCCCCGAGACATTAGGTCAGTCCTTCTAGGTTTGGAAAAATAAAATCATGACGCAATCTTTGGTCACCAAGACAAAGTCATTGGCCGTGTCGAACTACAAGGTCTCTAAGTGTATGACGTAGGCAAGGCCATTTGTCGATGAGCCCCCGAGGCCGCACTAGGTTAGTCCATTAGGGTTCATGGCATCACACCGACACACACGTCAAAAAATCTTCAAGACAACATGAATCTTTCCCAAACGAACAAAACTCATCATGACAATCATTATCACATCAAGATAATCTCATCGGCACATATCATCATGACAATATCAACATATGGCCAACACAAGTCAAACTTAGTCAAAACAAGCCAAATTATCGCAACCAGTCAAACTATCAACTCTTGGTTACCTTTCAGATGGGTCCTTCTGAAGAATAACCTCTGTCATTTATGCCTTAGGATGTTTCCTTCCTAGGTATTGTCCCTATCATTTGACATTTTCGAGGGATCCTTTCTGACACTTAAGGATCATTCCTCTCGACAACAATGTTCTTTCAGATGTGTCCTTCTAAAGAACAAAACTTTGACATTGGTGCCTTAGGATGTGTTCTTCCTAGGCATTGTCCCTATCATTTGACATTTTTGAGGGATCCTTTTTGACACTTAAGGATCATTCCTCTTGACGTCAATGTTCTTTCAGTTATGTCCTAAAGAACAAAACTTTGACATTGGTGTTTTAGGATGTGTCCTTCCTACACATCGACATTATTCAGGATGTGTCCTTCCTGAATATGGCAACCTTCGGCATTTGTCATCTTGGCATCATTTAAATTTACATTGACACATCAATGCACTCAGCATCTAGACACACTTGGCAAACACTTGGCATTTGTTTTTGACTTTTTATCATGTTACTAGTTTTTCAGCGAGATCATAACACCGGTATTTAGAGAAGCAGCAATGTATCATGACATTTGTCTTGTCTTTTGACACTCATGTTACTAGTTTCTCAACGAGATCCGGACAAAAGGATTTAGAAAAACAATGACATATCATGGTAATGGCTTTATTTTGTTTCTTTCAGGAAGTCATGTTGCTAGTTCCTCAAGGATGTCCTGGCAACAGGATTTAGAGGAGTAACGACATTTCATGACTTGTCCTTTTTGCCTTTTTCTGCTTGTGGTTGATTATGACAAAGACTGGGGCAATAACGCTCTTGGTATGAGTCATGATGTTCCTTGTCTGTGACTGCTTGTCTTATGTGATGGTACGGCCTTGCATGCCTTGATCTATGTCATATCATGGTGTTTTTTGGCCATCACAACAACTGGCCCAATGATGATTAAGAGCAATAAATATTAAAGTCCTTTGGTAAGGTTTGAAGGATTTCGTCTAGGAACTAACATGCATCTTTTTTAGCCTTGTCATCTTCTCTCACCCATCTCATATAGGCATTGCATCCATATCATCATCCATATCTTTTGCACTAACATTTCTTTGCCTCTTCATATTCTAAGTCTTCTCATCAATTTTGAGAGCACACCCATGTTCTTCGAACCCGTCTATCCTCTCGAGGGGGCATACCGCAACACTCCTCGTCATTCTTCCTCATCCTATTTGGCACTAGGGCATACTTTTGACTTATTTTCTTTGTCACAATGTGACATGCTACATTATGACAAAGAGGGGCAAAATGTAGACACCTAAAAATGACCTAGGCCTGCAAGCTTCATTTTTACCACTTTCGTCCTAGCATAATTATGACACTTAATTATGTCCTAAGTCCACAATCAACTATTAATTAAATAATTAATGTCTTTGTATTCTTCATGATTATTAAATAAACAAATTCTATTTATTTATTAAATACGTCATTAATTGGCTAAGTCTTCCCTTAATTAAATAAATTTCTTAATTTATTTAATTCCCCTTTCTCATATATTTCTTCCTGATTATTAAATAAATAAATTTTATTTATTTATTTAATATGTCACTAACTGTCTTAATTAAATAAATGGATTAATTTATTTAATTAATTAATCTTATCTTCTAAATTAAATAATTAAATTTAATTATTTAATTGCCAATTTAATATTCCTCTTATTTTAAATAAATCAATTATTTAAAATGTCATCACAATCTTAATTGTTAGTCGATTTTGGTAAATAATCTGAAAAAGATTATTTATTGTCACATAAAATCCATAATTTGAATTAATTTAATTCAAATTGGTAATTAATCTTCCAAAAATTAGGTAATCGGGCAGATTCTTGATTTTCCAAATCTGATCTTCAATTCAAATCTTATCTTCTTGATTTTTTGAATCTCGCAAATTAGACAATCTTATCTTCTTGATTTTTCGAATCTTGCAAATCAGACAATCTTTATCTTCTTGATTTTTAAAAATCCTTATTTTCTAATTAATTTATCTCATTTATTCTCCACCGTCGATCTGATTATCTGAGACATTATTCTAACTGTTTGATTAAGGATTTTTCCCTAACCCTAATTAGGGATTCTCAGATTTAATCTGGACCTCTCATTTTAGGTTCTCATCATCAATTAATCTCGTCTGTCCACTCAAAATGAGATTTTCTATATAATGGCATTTTCCTCTCACTTTTCGATTACACACAAACACGCTGACATTTTATACACTTTCATACTTACATTCTTAGATTTATCATAGCATTTATTATAGTCATTTGATCAAGTCTTGGCATTTGTTTAAGTATAGACATTGACAATTATAGTAATAGGTATAGTCATTAGGCATATTTAAAATCCTTCAAAGCTTGGTGTAGGACTTAGACATTTGCAGATTGCTCATACGTCCAATCTGAGGGCAACATCATCCAGCAAGTAAGAAGGTGCTATACAGGTAATCCAAAGTCATCCCCTCACAAGCCACATCTAGTCATGAAAATTCTATCATAGTCCAAAGTCAAATCTCATTTAATAAACTTGAGGATACATGTCAAGACGAAAGCCCAAGGCATGACATTATAACATCACCCTCATGTCAAGAACAAGGTAGTCCATCCCATGACCCTATTTCTGATTGTATCACCCACGACAACCCCATCTTTGACCAAGACCCTACCATTGACCAAGAAGTCCAAATCCATGACAACCCCATCCTTGACCAAGACCCTACCAGTGACCAAGAAATCAAAAATGATCCACTCCTTGATCTTTATGCCATTCATGATCAAACACTTTCCAATCCTATACAAGCCTCGACTATTGACACTTTCCAAAATGAGACACTTGCCTCCATGACACACATAGACGATATTCCTAAAGCACAAGAGTATTCCAGTATGGACATATTTGAAAATGATCAAGCTATAGCTGAATTTACTAGGCTCTATGACACTAAAAATAATGATGGCTTTGACATTGCCTTGGAAGCACCAACAAAATTATTTGAGCCTGACATGTCACATGATCAGACCAAAGATATCAGTCAGGAATATGTCCAACATGACAATGAAGCTAAGACATGTTATCAACTCAGGTCATCTATCTTTGTCAGAGTAGGCTTTCTTGCAGACGAAAATATTACAAGTGACAGTATCCACATACCTAATGATGGGTTAGCATCTTGCTTTCAAAACAAAAAATACGGTCCCATCGCAAATAGAATTTGTCAAAGCATGCAATATCGAGGAAAAGGACTAGGCATACATGAGAAAGGCATTCAAGAACCAATACAACTCTAGGAAAATTACAGACATCAAGGTCTTGGCTATTCCTCAGACAGCAAATCAAATGATGTTAGTGGTACCTCCTCGATACTGGGGGAAACTTTGTCAGATATAAACATCAAAATGGATTCCATGAGAAATCCTTGTCATAAGATTGCTGCCAACACCCCCTCCACCCACACCATGAACCGTCATTCCATCATAAATAAACCTTCCCTTTGGAACCAACAAAAATAAAAGTATTACAAGTCAAAAGATCAAAATCAAATGTCAAAGGCCATTGAATCAAACAAAAAGAAAAGTGGACAAATAAAATTAAAATGGATCCCAAAGAAAGATGGATCAAACAAAGACACCAAGTCAAATACAAAAGTCAATCACAATGTGGAGCCACAAGACAAGAGGACTCCCACATACAACAAATGTCCCCCTCCTTCAAAATGGTCATCAAACAAGGCACCTAAAACTGTTGGTTCCAAACACCATCCCTCCAAAATTCGTCATCCACCATCCCAAGTTTGGAAAATAAAGTCATTCATCCAAACGTCCAAACAACCTTTCCACATCTACCATCATCTGTCATAATCCTACATCTCACCTAAAGTCCAAAAATCCCATGTCACAAATCTGTCACATCATGGCAGCAACTCTTTACCACAAAGACTCTCATGGCACTCTATTGCGATGTGCGTATTTTGATAACGCCAAATCTAGTATCAGAAAGGATCACAATGACATCGATCAGTTGTATACAAGTGCTACGATCTTGACAAGACAACTCCTTCAGTAAGGTCATTATTGGCATATCATGGCACCCGTCTCTACATCGACACCATTAGTGGATTCAGAATAGTCAGTGGTAATCTAAAGCATCCGGGCTATCCACAATATCAAAAACACAAAAAAGAAAAATAAAAAATCAAAAAATCGTCACCCTGATGAAAACCTGGAAAACAGGCGTGGTGACACCAAAAAAATAAAAAAGTCAAGAAAATAATAAAGATAAAAATTTCATCCAATGGTGAAAACCTGGCAAACAGGCACCCTAGATAAGTACCATGATGAAAACCTGGCAAATAGGCGTCATGTGTAAAATAAATCATCTATGTGAACTCTTACACTTGGGGGCAAGTCGTCTCATTTTCCCATGCCTTCCTCATGACATTGACGTCCATCTAAGCCCTATCATTTCCACACATTTTTTTCCACTTACCTCGGTCTTGACATAAAACTGGCACACATAAATCATGCTTTGGGAAAACTCTTGACATGTCTATCCTTCCGTCATACATGATTCGTGAAACATCATGTCATTGACCGTCATAGTCTTATTGTCCTTATACGACATAGTCCTTGCAAATCATATGAAAATTCCCTTAGACTCATGTCCTATGTCCTTTACCAAGGCCACCTCTTATCCTTTCATGCCTATCACCTATCTTGGCTTTCCCTTGTCAAACGGTCTAAGGATAATCATCATCCCATCTAGTCCTAACCAAGTCATTCCAAATGCAACGAGTCTAATACATACAAGCACATTATCCAAAATTTTACTTGACTGTGTTCTTGGTCCGACTGTAGACCTCCATACTTTCGTCACATTATCATCGTCATCCTCACATTGTTTCGGGATGCATCCTTCCCACGTCAAACAACATTGCCATCACATGTCAATTGGTATTCAGCTTGACTAGGGGCACAATCATGTTTGTCCTTGGATTCTCATGCGTAGGCATCAGTGATATGCATTTGTCACGATCCTCTTAAACGGAAAAATCCAAAAACATCATAAAATGTCCTTAAAAAAGACAAAAACATCATAAAATGTCCTGAAGAAAGACCTAAAAATCATAAAACATCCTGAAGAAAAACATAAAAAATATCCAAATCAATGTCAAAATCCTAAAAATGGAGTCAAAGTCAGTCATGTTAGTCAGTCCATGTCATTGTCGAACTACGTTGTCTCTGCACATTTGCTATGTAGGCAAAGCCATCAGTCGATGAGTCCCCGAGAAATTAGGTCAGTCCATTTAGGTTTGTCAGAATAAAATCATGATTCAAACTTCTATCCTTTGAACAAAGTCATTGGTCGTGTCGAACTATGAGGTCTCTGAGTGTATGACGTAGGCAAGGCCATCTGTTGATGAGCCCCCGAGGTTGCAGTAGGTCAGTCCATTAGGGTTCATGACACTACACTGGCACACACGTCAAAATATCTTTAAGACAAAGCGAATCGCTCCCAAATGGGTAAACTCCTAAAAAACAAATCATGCCAATTAGTTGTTTCAGTAGGACAATTTCATCAATAGGCCAATCATATAATCATGACAATACCGGCATATAGTCAAACACAAGTCAAACTCAGTCAAAACAAGTCAAATTATCACAACCAGTCAAACTATCAACTCTTGGTTACCTTTCAGATGCATCCTTCTGAAGAATAACCTCGGTCATTTATGCCTTAGGATGTGTCCTTCCTAGGAATTGTCCCTATCATTTGACATTTTTGAGGGATCCTTTCTGACACTTAAGGATCATTCCTCTTGGCATCACCATTCTTTCAGATGTGTCCTTCTGAAGAACAAAACTCTGACATTGGTGTTTTAGGATGTGTCCTTCCTAGACATCGACATTATTCAGGATGTGTCCTTCCTGAATATGGCAACCTTCGGCATTCATCATCTCGACATCATTAAAACTTGACATTTAGACACACTTGGCAAATACTTAGCATTCATTTTTGGCTTTTTATCATGTTACTAGCTTTTCAGCGAGATCCTAACACTGGATTTAGAGAAGCAGCGATGTATCATGACATTTGTCTTGTCTTTTGACACTCATGTTACTAGTTTTTTAGCGAGATCCTGACACTGGGATTTAGAGAAGCAGTGATGTATCATGACATTTGTCTTGTCTTTTGACACTCATGTTACCAGTTTTTCAGCGAGATCCCGACAATGGGATTTAGAAAAGCAACGACGTATCATGATTGTTTTATCTTGTCTTTGGATTTTTCATCATGTTACTAGTTTTTCAGCGAGGTCCTGACAACGGGATTTAGAAAAGCAGCGACATCTCATGATGATTGTCTTACTTTGTCTTTTTTGGGACTGTCATGTTACTAGTTGCTCTACGATGTCCTGACAATAGGATTTAGAGAAGCAACAATGTATTATGATGGTTGGTTTGATTTTTCATCATGCTACTAGTTTCTCAATGATGTCCCAACTACGGGATTTAGAGAAGTAGCGACATATCATGATGATTGGCTTGTTTTGTCTTTTTCAAGTAGTCATGTTGCTAGTTTCTCAAGGATGTCTTGGAAACAAGATTTAGAGAAGCAACGACGTTTCATGATTTGTCCTTGTCTTTTTCTTCTTGTGGTTGATTATGACAAAAAGACTGGGGCAATCACGCTCTTAGTATGAGTCATGATCATCCTTGTCTATGACTGCTTGTCTTATGTGATGGTACAACCTTGCACACCTTGATCTATGTCATATCATGGTGTTTATTGGCCATTACAACAGTTCACCCAATGATGATTAAGAGCAATAAATATTAAAGTCCTATTGCAATGTTTTGAAGGATTTGGTCTAGGAACTAACATACATCTTCTTTAGTCTTGTCATTTTCTCTCACTCGTCTCATATAGGCATTGCATCGATATCATCATCCATATCTTTTGCACTAACATTTCTTTGTCTCTTCATATTCTAGTCTTCTCATTAATTTCGAGAGCACACCCATGTTCTTAGAACCTATCCGTCCTCTCGAGGGGGCATACCGTAACCCTCCTTGTCATTCTTCCTCATCTTATTTTGCACTAGGAAATTTTTTGACTTATTTTCTTTGTCACAATGCGACATGCTACATTATGACAAAGAGGGGCAAAATGTAGACACCTAAAAATGACCTAGGCCTGCAAGCTCTATTTTTACCACTTTCGTCCTAGCATAATTATGGCATTTAATTATGTCCTTGGTCCACATTCGACTATTGATTAAATAATTCATAATTATTTAATTAATTCATGTCCTTGTATTCTTCATGATTATTAAATAAATAAATTTTATTTATTTATTAAATATGTCATTAATTGTCTAAGTCTTCCCTTAATTAAATAAATTTCTTAATTTATTTAATTCCCCTCTCATATGTTCCTTCCGATTATTAAATAAATAAGTTTCATTTATTTATTTAATATGTCACTAACTGTCTTAATTAAATAAATTGATTAATTTATTTAATTAATTAATCTTATCTGCTAAATTAAATAATTAAATTTAATTATTTAATTGCCAATTTAATATTCCTCTCATTTTAAATAAATCAATTATTTAAAATGTCATCACAATCTTAACTGTCAGTCGATTTTGGTAAATAATCTGAAAAAGATTATTTATTGTCTCATAAAATCCATAATTTGAATTAATTTAATTCAAATTGGTAATTAATCTTCCAAAAATTAGGTAATTGGGCAAATTCTTGATTTTCCAAATCTGATCTTCAGTTCAAATCTTATCTTTTTGATTTTTCAAATCTCACAAATCAAACAATCTTATCTTCTTGATTTTTTGAATCTCGCAAATCAGACAATCTTTATCTTCTTGATTTTCGAAAATCCTTATTTTCTAATTAATTTATCTCATTTATTCTCCACCGTCGATTTGATTATCTGAGACATTATTCTGACCGTTCGATTAAGGATTTTGCCCTAACCCTAATTAGGGATTCTCAGATTTAATCTGGACCTCTTATTTTAGGTTCTCATCATCAATTAATCTCACCCATCCATTCAAAATGACATTTTCTATAAAATGTCATTTTCCTCTCACTTTTCGATGACACACGCACATGCTGACATTTTACATAGACATTCTAGGCATTTATTCACTTGCACACTTATTTTCATAGGCAATTTCAATATTCATTAGTCATTTGATCAAGTCTTGGCATTTGTTTAGGCATAGACATTGACAATTGTAGTAATAGGCATAGGCATTTAGACATAGCATAAATCCTTCAAAGCTTGGTGTAGGACTTAGGCATTTGCAGATTTGCTCACACGACGAATCTGAGAGCAACATCATCCAACAAGTAAGAAGGTATTACAAAAGTGAATCATGGAAGTCTCGGTGATCAGGTATAATCATTTTGAATTTTACTTCCTTTGTATTTTGTAAGATCTTTGGGTTTCATTGTCATTTATTGTTTGTTGCTAACACTCCTAATCAAACCTAAAAGAAATCCTTTGATTACAGATTTCAGTCACAAATCTAGATTTTATGAAGAACATAAGGTTTTCACAATTCATAAGAATGAATATTAAATGTTGGAAGAAAAAAATTGTTGTAAATTTTTTAATATAAACTTTTATTTTTAATGTCTTGTTAGATGATATTGTGTAGCTCTTATTATTGGCAACCTTTGTTGTAGCTTTGACAACTTTTTTTTGCCCATAATTTTGAAAAATGATTGATGCTCATTAAAAAACACTTACCATTAATCAAAACTTTTAGGTAAACTTCATTTCTTAGAAACACAAGTAATTTAGTGTAATTACTTTTTCATAGCTGAACCAACAATAAAAATTCAATAATACAAAATGATACAACTGAGGACTGTAGAGTTATAACCAGCCAGCTTATCTTAATGGTCCCCCTCTCACACCTACCATTTGCCTCATATTGTCCACAAACATTCCTCAGTCTTCATTACCACCTCAACAAATATGGAAATCAATTTTGAAATCAAGATAAAGGATAATGATGGTTGTCATTTTCAGAGTTGTCATCTTGACAAGTTCATTCTTCTAGAAGTAAATGTGAGCATTTGTTATTGAAAGTTCTCTTCAAATTGATTTAGGTGATCGAAAGCCTCACAAACATCGTCAAATAAAGATATCATTATCGTATTTAGACCACTAAAACCTTTGATAATCAAAATCGAAGGAGAAGGACGTCTTTTTTCACTCAAAAGTCCCTTAAAGTGATTTGGTTACCCTGTAATCATCATCACTATCTTGGGATTTCTTAATAATCACATAATAGATTTATTTGGCAAGACTCTCAGTGGTATAATCTAGTCTCTTTTACAAGCATAATTATGCCTAAGTAGTACAATATTATTTATTTTTAGCTCCAACTCTCACTATTTACGTCATTAAACTAGTCACCATTTGTCACTAAAGCTTCAAGACACATGATGCTTATTCTTGTAGATAACCATACACTTCACTCTCGCCTAATCAACCATCCACTTTTCTTTGTAAGGGAAATGTATGTTTCACTCTCTCTCTTCAATTCACAATGCACTTTACTTCCTCTTTGTTCAATTGTATACTTCACTCTTCAATAGGTCATAAGGGTTGTCTCTATCAACATATGCAAGAGTCTTTATAGGTGAAATAAAAAAATTGAGACATAAAAAGAAAAGTGCATCAAATAGAAACACAAATACATTGTTTATTTTTTATACAAATTATATTTGTACTCAATTTCAAGTTGATAAGTGTTAGAGTGAATAATTTATCTATTCTGTATACTTATGTGTACTTAGATTGATGAGGTTAGACAACATCTTGTAAGACTGAATGTGCAAGTTTTTATATCTTTAAAGGTTACCAAGTTACTTGGTAAACCTCATGTATTACCTTTTTGAGGATGGAAGACTTTCCATCTCATCTCAAAAGTCACTCAATGCTTGACATCAAGGTTGATGATTTGGTTAAATAGGTTTTTGGTTTGCACATTCCTAGTGATCCTAAGGTTGACACCTATAGAACACTTTTCTACTCTTTTTTGCCAAATCATTGGGCACTTGTCAATCCACACGATAGGTGGATTGAATTTTTCTTGCCTATATATGCAAGGTTTCCTCAATTATACATTTGGATCGACTAAATACAATATTGCATTGTTCATTGTCCTTGTTTTTACCTATTTTAGGTCAAAAAAATATCAGCCTAATTTTTTTATTATGGAAAGTATTGTATTATTGAGATCATTTGTAGGAAGATCAAGTCAAAATCTGAGGTTTGCATCATTGCTAGAGGAGGCATTTAAATTTGAGCAATTTGAGTGGAAGGAATCTTATGACAATCTATGTTTTTTTTTTGCTCTTCAAATCGCATAGAAGGAAACATTTATAGACTGCTTATCCTCTATATAGGTGCCTTTACTCCAACCTTAGTCGCAATCCTACATTTCATTGTCACATGGGTCTTTGACAATCTTTTGAAGCCTTTTCATTACCATTTTTGAAAGTTGATTTATTTAGAAGAATGCATTTATTACATCTATGATAATTACATCAAGTGGAATGAATATTTTCTAAAGAAATGTATGATATGTTCCATTACAATTTTCTATCAGAGGCATTTTTATTTTGAAGATTAATGTTGAGGTGAAGTATCACTCAGGAGAAGATCTTGGTTGGGTTACCGGTAACGTAAACTATTTGAGCATACACACACCAACTTATATTGAATGAAATGAGTTATTTTGTGTGGGTTATAGGTAATTCATTGAACCATAGCTTTTTGGGAATGAGGTTTATAGGATACTCTTGCACTCTTAGGATGTTTCACCTAAAAGGAGAGAGATAAACCTCACTAAAAATCAATGTGGTTCACTTGAATTAGGAAATTTATGATGTGATTAAGACTAGAAATGAGATGATCTAAATGCAACTAAGTAATGAAATTGACTGATTATTAATGCAAAACCTAAGAAATATTCAATGTTTGAAAATACAATGTGATATGCAAACATGAACTAAAAGATGAATAAATGCAAAACATAAATGAAGAAGGTTCAATCAGAGTGCACCTGGGTAGTGAATGTTGAATCTGGAATGATCTAGATGCTTACAAAAATTGGTGAAAATCACTAGTGGGACTCATTCGCCACTAATGGCGAATCAGTCCTGCTTTTGACAAAAAACTTTTGGAAACTGGTCTCTAACCATTGGGATCTAGAATCTGAAAAAATCTAACTTTTCAGCCTTAAAGTGGGACTCATTCATCATTGATGGTGAATCATTCATCTCCCAAAATTCTATGAAATCAGGGACCAATTCTGTAGCACCAAATCTGAGCTTGTCTTCTTGTTGGGTAGCTAGAGTCAAATCTATAGAAAATTGATTGTAGGTTGTCTCCAACCTTGAAATAGATTTGATTTGACTTGAAACACTTTGTTGGCTTCTTTTCCACTTTTCAACACTTAATTGCTTGATAAATCTGCATACACAAGTCACAACCTTGTTGAAGAAATCTGAAGTTATATCAATGGCTACCCCAAAATACTTGATTGATGCTTGATTGAATGATGCAAAGTGCCCAAATGATAATTAAATGCTTAGTGAATGAGGAGATTCTTGAATGAATTTGGAGATGTAAAATGAGGAGAAAAACACTTATTTATACACACTTGTTCCTTAGTAATCCAATGATACCTCATCACAGGCCGACATAAGGTAATTTTGAATAAAAACACAAAAGAAAATTTGAAATATTCTGAATTTGGAGCCAAGAGGGACTCAATCATCACCCATGGTGAATGGGTCCCACCTTGGACTTGAAAGTGGGTGTTGGAAATTAAGTCACATTTAATGCTATTTGTCAGGTTTACAATAAAAATCACACTTAATTAAGCCTTATGAGTGCATAAAGGGGTTAAATAAAGCATAAGAAATGTGTAAATAGTTAAAGTAAGCCTAGAATTGTAATGAATAGAGTCTAGAAAAGTGTAGAATTTTTTTACAACACTTCACAACACCTTCACAAGAAACCATAATTTGAATTTTAAGGACCTAATGTGAATGTTCAAGCCACATTGCAACATTAAATCAAAGCGAAATGGACCAAGAATCATGAAGGAAAGACCTAAAAGACCATGAAAATGTCAAAGAACCATTTTTCTATGGTACAGTCATCCATAGCTTGTATGTTTCCATTAGTATTCTTGTTTACTTTTGCATGCATTTGGGAGTGATGTTTATCTATTTGGTTTATGCGATCTATCTTGTGACATTACAATCATATGGATAGATGGGATGTAGGTGGAAGTATGTTTATATGTATGCACATGCGTATCAGGAGGATTTGGTGACACATATATGCATATGTATAAAGATACCACACATACACACCTATCAATATGATGGTAAAGTAAATGGATGTAAGTGAATTAGAAGTGGACATACATACATATGTATAGTATATACATGTATCCATAGGGATATTCATATTGATACACACGTACGTTGGAAAATGGATATGCCCATACGGATGCATCGATATGGTATACCTACACATACGTGTACATAGAGGTATACACACACACACATATATATATGTGTGTGTGTGTGTGTGTATGTGTTGTCCTTGTCGTTGCACCAAAAGATCGACTTGCCAATGCCTGATAGAAGTGTTAGTTAAGATCCATAGGAGGCTATTAGACCATGTCACAAACCCAAGTGCTGTGTTGGAAAATGAAGACCAAGGGACACACCATCTTGCAACAATCCCCCTAGCACAAGTGAGGGGTTTGATCCTTTGACCAGTTCTGATACCAATTGTTGGCCTTGCCATTGCACCAAAAGATTGACCTATCAATGATCGATACAAGTTTCAGTTAAGATCCACAGGAGGCTGTTATACCATGTCACAAACCCAATCGTTGTGCTAGACAAGGAAGACCAAGGGACACACCATCTTGCAACAATATACACACATCTTGTGTAATGTGGATATTATTAATATTATTATTATTGCCTTCTGAATTAACATATATATATATTTAAATATATATGCATGTTTAATATAAGTAAACTATAAATATATATATAATTCATATTATTCTCAACTTTGGAAATCAAATTATTCAGATTTAATAAATGATTTGATTTTCTAAAGACTTCAACTCATGAATATATAAACTTTGGCGTATGAAGGCTGATATAGTTTAATATGATGGAATTAGAATTTGAATCACATATGACTCTAAAAGAATTCACACATCACCTATTAGAAAACACACAGGCACAAATCCATGAAATGCGTCTAAATCTTTGACCAGGTCAAAATTTGTAGCTTGACCAAATTCAACACAGTAAATGAATTTCATCGTCTGAACCCAAAAATAGTCGATGTTGTCTATGTGTAAATGAAATATGATTGACTTCTTCTCAGATTATGAAATCCTACCATCTCACAGGTTTGGAACCACCTCTGAAACCATTTTATGTAGGTGTTGATTTATGAAATTCTCCATGTGCTTTGGAAATAGTCTTCATAATGCTGGCAAAATTGGAAGTCAATTCACCATGGTCATTGTTGAGTATAAAATTAATTTAGCACCACCTCTAGGTTCATTATTTCAAATGGAAGTGGTGTCAATTCACATGCCATGGTTTTAGGGAATGTTGGAGGCTAGAATCTCTATAAATAGTCACCAATTCCCTTATATCATACGATTCTGATCATCTTCATTTATCTTTTGTCATTTGGGTATCATCTTGCACATTAATATATGTCCATTCTTCATATTACTGAAGTGATCATTATTTGCAACCAAAATTCACTTTTTTCTGGGTTCACTACTACCATTAAGGAAGGTGCATCATACCAAAGGAATATGTCATTATCTGTTAATCATTTCAAAGTTAGACTAGTCCATTTCATTAGTTATATGAGTGAGAAAAGAGTGGATTTTGTGAGGAAGAGTTGTTTAATTCTGAGAGGAGAGTATGAATTGAGTTGAGAAGCTGATTTGAACTAAAGTGAAGGATGCATTTTCATCATTTTTGGGGAAAGTGATAACGGGCATGGGATATTCTTCTTATTATTATTTGCAAGGAATTATTATACTGCATGAAATGTATTTTTTGTCTGTGCATAAGAAGTAAATATGTTTGTCTTCTAAGGAAGGGAAATGAAGTATTATAGTTATTCTATACAATGTTTGTAAGATCTCCATAATAGGAGAATGTTTCTTGTATTAGATATGTCAAAGAGATAGCTTGACACAAGTATTTAACTATACTAGATATGTCAAAAAGATTACCTGACATAGGTATTTTACTATGAACATGTGGTACAACATATGTGTTTAATTATACTAGATATGTTTGAACATGGGATGCAAGGTGTGTTTTTATTTACTTCAAAGTAGGGGATGGGTGTTTATCATAAGTATTATATACTAGGTATGATTGAACATAAAAAACACATATGGAACACTTAGCTAAGTTATTGATTTAACTAGAAAATTTTGTGTTTTCTCCTAGGAAAGGGCACCTAGTATGGGAGAGGGATTGACATACATATACATAGGTCGAGTTATCCAAGTATGTAGGTTATCTAGGATGGTGGACTATCCATAGAAGTAATACCTAGCTTGTGTACTTACTAGTGAAGTAGTTAATCCCAAGTAGATTAATATGGTTGTGGGTATGTGCAGGATCATCATGGAAAAAAAAGGCCCTTAAGTGGCAAAAAATTTAGAAAAATTAGAGTTAGGCAACTTGACGTAAAAATTTGAATAAGTTATCTATATTATTTCAAAAATATTGAAGAATAGAATATATAGAAAATTGAATGTAGTTTCCAAACTATTAGGTTTGTTTAAAAAAAAAAAATCTATTTGGGGGTATGTACAGGATCATGATGGGTATGTGGCTAACGAATTTTTTCTTACCCAAAATAGAGGAAATGAAAAGGGTTTTTAAAGGAGATTCTCAGCTTTCCACCAATATAAATTATACTTTACTTTGAATTTAATAAATAATTATTATTCATTTTCTATTTGAATTATGACTAAAGTCCTAATTGATAGGTTGATTGAAAAACATATATATCTTTCAAATGGTATCACCTTTTTTGAATCCATAACATGTGTCACATTCTATGCTTTGTATACTATAGGATTAAAAAATAAAAATGAATTTCATGAAGTTTTGACCTAGTTAAGGTGGTCAGACATACGAGTTTTTATATTTTTAAAAAGTTGTGATAAAAAAATCATAATTAATTATTTACTTGGAAAAGAATTATAAAAAAATATGCATCACATCCAAACATGAGTCCTCTACTTATATCTAAAGTATTATAAAAAAAATATTATCATTTTATTGTGGTTAGGGTGGTCAAACAGACACCTACTTCTTATTTTTTCCTTGAAATTTAAGTACTCTGCATTGAAATTTCAAATTTTCACTAAATAGATTTAAAAAACCTAGTAGTTTAGAAACTACATTCAATTTGCTACAGATTATATTCTTACATATTTTTGAAATAATATAGTTAAATTATTCAAATTTTTATGTTAAGTTTCCTAACTCTGATTTTCTTGAAATTTTTGCCACTTAAGGGCCTATTTTTTCCACGATGATCCTACACATACCCTTGGTGAAAATTTGAAATTTCAATGCAGTGGTACTTAAATTTTAGGGAAAAAATAAGAAGTAGGTGTCTATCTGACCACCCTAACCACAATAAAATGATAATATTTTTTTGATAAGATTTTAGATATAAGTAGAGAACTATGCCCCGATGTGATACATATTTTTTTGTAATTTTTTTCCAAGTAAATAATTAATTATGAATTTTTTATTACAACCTTTTAAAAAATATAAAAAATCATATGTTTGACCACCTTAACGTGGTCAAAACTTCATGAAATTCAATTTTTCTTTTTTTAATCCTATAGTATGTGAAGCATAGAATGTGACACATGTTTTGGATTCAAAAAATGTGATACCATTTGAAAGCTATAGATATTTTTCAATCAGCCTATCAATCAGGACTTTACTCATAATTTGAATAGAAAATGAATAATAATTACTTATTAAATTCAAAGTAAAGCATAATTTATATCGGTGGAAATCTAAGAATCTCCTATAAAAACCCTTTTTGTTTCATCAATTTTGGGTAAAAAAATAGTTGTCAGCCACATACCCATCATATTGCCACTTTTTGGCCCATCATGATCCTGTACATACCCTTGTAGGTTATCTGGGATGATGGACTATCCATTGAAGGAAATACCTATGCATAGTTTAAGATAGATTGAAGTGAAATTGGCCCTAAGTAGTGTATGTGATTGATGAATCTTGGTCATTTACTGAATTAAAACTCTTTGATCAAAGTAGTGTGAATGTTTGAGACTCCACTCTAGATTGTGTAACTCCTCTCTAGGTTGTGTGACTTTTGAGACTACACTGTCAGTTCACTGTGATCTAGTATTACATACTAGTTCGAGATTGTGGGATTTCAAGGTTCTAGTTATGTAGGAAACAACACTGTGCTCAGTTGGTTTTTGTTAGCGATTACTCTACCAATCTCTTCATCGAAGGAAAGGGCCATCTATCACATGATAGATGTTCAGGGGACCGCATTATGAGTCTATGGTTGGTGGAAAAGTGTCTGACTGATGTTTCTCCTCCACAACAGGTGACAAAATAATGAATATTTGAAAGGGCAAATCCTAGACCATCTTACAGCTACTTGTTTTAAAGCTCATTGGAGCTATATTAGTAAAGCTATGTATTCTTGTTACATGTACTTGTAAATTTATTGTAATGAAGTGGAATCTTTATTGTAAAATGATATGGCATCTTGTTTGTATATTTTCAATAAAAGAAAGAAATTTTTTATTGCAATGACTTGTTAGCAGGTTTATTTACTTGTATGATGTAAATTAAGAATTTTTTTACTGTACTGAAGGGTTGGCTTGTTACATGTGGTATCATAGTTAAACTAATTATGCATTGAAACCTATGAGCTCATTATGCAGTAATGTGTAGTGCCCCTCATACTATTATCTATTAGAATGGTAGTTGATCTGCTTAGGATCAAACATTATGACACTTTGTTTGATGTTGGACTCACTACTACGATGATATTTTGATGATACTTTGGTGATACTTCTATTACTGGAGTTTTATGCACATGTTATGACTAGTATATGGATTTATTTGATTATGTGGATTAATCTCATTATGAGAACTATGTGATCATCTGATCATGGTTATTATGTGATTATCTGGTGATTGTTCTTATCTTGTTTGTTATGTAGCTGATTGTTATGAGTTGATGTGGTTTCTTGATTGATGTGTTTGGGTGAAATGGATAGTGTCATATCACTCACTCGTGAGTTCCCTCTGATGATGTGATTCCCTTTCATGATGTTCCTGACTATATGCATATGTTTATGCACAACCATTTTATGTGTTGTAGGTTATAAGTACTAGACATCGACTCCACCTAAATTGGCAAGTCTGGGTGAGTCTTAAACCTAATGGAATAGTTAATTAGAGATAGCATTTGGTCCCCTACCCTAGCCATCATCCTCGAAGAGGATGAGTATCTGGTTTGTCACCTCGTTAGTGTTGTTTGATGTCTATGGTATGTTGGTCTTGCTTTTTGACCCTGGTTAGGGTTTAGATAATTATTATTGATATTTGGTTTATTTAATTTAAATTTTTTTTATAAATGTTTTTTTGGTTAATTAGTGGATTAAAATAAATTATTAAGGTAAAAGGGAACTTTGATAATTAAATATAAATATATTTATTAAAAAATTATAGTTTGGGTAAGTGCACCGAAATGGTCGCACTTTTGTGGCCAAACTAACAAATAACGCGTTCGCGTTATAACGCGTTCGCATTATTTTTTTCTTTGTAAATTTGCTTTGGTTTTGCCTTGGAATACCAACCCAAAGGCTTGGAGGGCATTCCCAAAGACCAGAGACGTGTTTTTTCAAATTCAACAAATTTTTACATAATCAGGTTCATGCTCACCATCAAGATTGCATCTGGTTCAATATCAAGAAAATCGAACACATGGGTAATGTTAGGTTCTTTATTAGCTTTGCAACGATGTAATTTTTTTCACTTTCTAACAATGTTAAGCCTTTCATCCATAATTTCTTTTGTTTGTATGTCCGTTTTTCTTCAAAAAGCACTGTTTGGTATTTTTTTTGCTATAAATTGACCGTTCATCGAAATTTGAAATAAATTACATTTTTAGAAACTAAACTCCATTCTACAATTTAAAAAATAAAAAAAAAAATCTATTAGTTTCAAAAAAATTTAGGGGAGCACGGCCAAAATTCTGCTTTTTAGGAAGTGCCCACTTAGAAAATTAATAAAAAATCAAATATTCATTAAAAAATTATCAGAAAATATCCAGTCCTTACGCATACCGTTATCTAACTTCTGACCAGAGCGATTTTAAAAATACTACAAAAAAGTCCACCGTGCTCGGGTCACACAAGAGTTGTTATGTTATGTTTTTCTGACAGAAACAACAACAATTTGTGTGTGTCCCTCTTTTGAACCCCTTAATCTCAACCATTTTCAAAATAAATTAGTAGTTTAGAAAGTAGACTCGGAGCACTACGGTCCTTGTTTTTGTTCCATCTAAAAATTTTGAGTGTAGCTATCCTCAATTTCACGTCCAAGGTCAGTATTTCCTAATTTCAGAAAAAAAGTGGCCAGTTAAGCCCCTTTTTTGGGAACCATCTTGGTGCACTTACAACTTATAATAAATTAAAAGTATAATGAAATGTTATAATATAAAATAAAAACTATAATGGAATGTGATAATTGATAAATAGTAAAAATAATATAAAAGATAGAAAGGTTTTTTATGGAGTGCACATGCATAACTTTGAATAGATGGTTGAAAAAGAAACTTGATGTTTTATTGGGGATTTGAGAGATTTTATTAGATTTTTGTCTTCAAAAATTGGATAGCCTTCCTTTGGTAAATAATTTTTCCTTTTGGAGAGATTTTGATTATTCATTCTATTTTTTTTTTTGGGAAAAGAGAAGTAATTTGGTTTGCAAGAAAATTTCATCTGTTGAATTGGGATTCTAGAACATTTGATTGGGAATTAGAGAGTTTGCATTACAAGTTGGAGGATTCAGAGCTTGGCATTAGATTCTCATTCCAGGCAGCATTGGATCCAAGTTGGCTTTGTACTTTATTTTGTTTCTATGATTATGGAAATAAAATTCTCTCTTTTTTCCATTGAAAATGATTGCTTGATTGTGTGGATGTGTTTCAGAATGCTTCATAAATTTAATGATTTCAAGCTCTTCCTTGTAAAGTCGATCTTATTCATATTCTACAGTCTAGCGCATGGCATCAAACTACCTCTCCCAGTCATTTGTCATTTTATTGAAATTTTCTAAGCCTATTCAATAAATGAAATTTGTATGCTCCCTTCTCTTTGTGGATTTAGTGTCTTCTTGAATACCAGACATAACGATGCTTATTCTCTACGTTTATATGCATTGCTGAGTATATCGATTCCTTTTAATGGTTATTCCTATGCTTGAATCCAATACCTAGTATTGTGATTTTATTTCATTGACACCATATTATGTTTGGACAATTTGATGGTTATGTTTTTCTTAGAAATTTTGTACTTGTATAGCAATTCCATTTCATAAACTGAGTTTTATATTTTTGTGTTGTGTTTGATGCTGCATGTAGAACATATGGTTTTTTTGTCATTGTTTTTTATTTACTTCGATGCTTTTTGAGTATCACACCTTTACTTGATGGGTATATTTTATCAATGGTGCCAATACTATGTATTGTATATATTGTATGCTTAGTTTTCGATGTTGTCTATGTAACTCATCTCCTCGGTTATACATATCTGAATCCATGTCACAATTTGTTTTTAAATGATGAAAACATGCTTTATAAATGGTACCCAATATTATGTGTTGCATACACTTTACTAGCTGTGGTGATTGGTTTTCAATCCCTGATTGCTATATTCAATACTCAATGTATTGATTTATGTAGATATCGATGGTTATAAGGTTGGGTCTGGCATTCGTTGTTGTATTGCTTGTACATATACTTTATGAATTTCATTCAATGTACTCACCTTGCATTTGATAATTGATGGATACATAATGTGCTAGAAATTCGACTATTATACATTTTGTTTCGTAATTTTGAATATGTATATAGAATTTGATGAATTGATTTATGGAGGGAATTCGATTATTACATATATATATGCACATGTATATGTATATATATATGTGTGTGTGTATTTATATATGTATGTGTATATATGTAGTTACCACTTTATTATCTGATTTACTATATTATAAACACCATTAAGCTTTTAATATATATACATATATACATACATATATGTATGATATATATATAAATATACTAATACATGTGTGTGTATATATATATATATGTATATGTATGCATTTATATAATTTAAAGTGTTAGAAAAAGAATATTTCTGACATGTAATTAATCAAGTATGTAGATAGTGTTCAAATTGGAAAGTTAAATAGGGAAAAAATTAATTTACTTATAATCAGTTAAATGGAAGAATTTGTGATTAGTTTTAGTCTAAATAAATAAATTAGATTATCTTTTAAATGTTGATTTTCTTCTTAATCATTTAATAGTTGATTTGTTAATGCATTCAAATTTCATGGTTGCATTGTTTATTTGTGGACTTGTATTGAATAATGTATTTGATTAGTGGAATTTGGGTGATTTTGGTTATTGTACGAAATGTGGGAGTCTTTTGTACAAAGTGGTTAAGGTTGACTTCTAGAGGTTTAGGAGGGAGTATTGTTGTAGGTTTAGGAGGGAGTATTGTTGTATGTATGGGTTTTTTTTCTGATTCACTTGGAAGTGTTTGGTAAGATTTTGAGTTGTGTGCAAGAAGGTCAATGCCTTGCAGTGTGTATACATTCTTGTGATTGTGATATGTGAGCAAGATGGTCAATTCCTTGCTATGTGTGTGAGATTCATGTGACTTTGTTAAGTGTGCAATATGGTAAATACCTTGCTTGTTGTGTAGGGTTTACTAGTTGCATGTAAGGGGAGTGGCTCTCAATAGGGTTCAAAACCCAAAGTGGTGACCAAGAAAACCCATTGGAGAGTTTCTTAATCCAATGGTAACCTGAAAATGAAATTAGGGGGATGTTGAGAAATTTATGTAATAATGTAGCTTTAAAACTTGTAAAACTATGAGATTATAGATCTAATTAAGTGTTCTTTGTTACAAATTCTTTGTGTATGATTACCTGTTTAGATCAATTTACCAACTATAGAAATTAGATAGAAGATTGTAGAAGAATAATACGAGAAGATAGAAGTGACACAACATATATGTGGAGAAACCCTTTCGGGGTGATCCCACAATAGTGGTTTACAATTTTTGGCCAAACTAGACACTGAAATAATTTTTTAAAGCTAAATCTTCACTTTCGAGAACCTATAGTAGCTAAACCGTGAGGAATTTGAAGATGATGCAAACTAGAGTTTCATGAGATTTTGTCTGTACATTCTAAATATATTTTTTTCAAATTTTTTTGAATTAGATTGCACTTCTTTTTCCATTTCCCTCAAAAACTAGTTTTTTTCATAAAACAACATTTTTAAAAAGTGATGCTCACCGTATAATGCATAACTTTTTTTCCATGAAGAATAAAATTCTAATTCTTTCAAATTTAGATTTGTAACTTTGATATCTAGTGATTACACTTGGTTAGATAGTTTTTTATTGAATATTTTTTCTCTAATCAAGTTTTGAAGTCAAACCAATTACAATTCAGACATAGTGCGACTGTATAAATTGTAACTTTTTTTTTGTATATATCAAAATTAATTTTTTTTTGTTGGATCAAGGACTTCAATATCTGGTGCACTCATATTTTTCAAATTTCTTTTGATAATATGCTATTTTTCCACATGTACAGAATAGAGAGCTTGATTTTTGGTGAAAAACCTATGTTTAATAAAACTAAAAAAACAAATACATAATAAAACCAAAACATATTAAAATTATATTCATTGGATAGCTCATTCTGAGGATTACCTAATTCTAGTTGGTTCTATGAAGTATTCACCATTTTCATCTTCAAACCGAGCTCCGAAGTGCAAAAATTTTAAAAAGGGGGGGTCCGCTCAAACTAGGCGGGTTCGAGCAAACCCCCTTCCATAAAGGGGTTTCCAATTTTTTTCTTGGCTGATTGGTCTGTACATGCTTAAAATGGGTTCACTTGAACCTTGGTTCGAGTGAACCCTATTTTGGTTTGTTCGAACCAACTAGTTCATTTGAACCCCCAAAATGAATTTTTTTGGCATGGGGTCATTTTTTACAATTTTTCCTTATTGAAATTGTAAACCACTTTTGTGGGTTTTCCCTTCGAGAAAAAAATACACCACCAGAATCAATAGTGCTTGTATTATTTAACCTTAGAACAAGATTATAAAAACAATGTATCAATCCTTTGGGTATGTGCAGGATCATAATGGGCCAAAATATGGTGATATGATGGGTATGTGTAGGGTATGTGGATGATGGATTTTTTTTACCCAAAATTGATGAAACGAAAAGGGTTTTTAAAGGAGATTCTTATCTTTCCACCAATATAAATTATCCTTTACTTTTAATTTAATAAATAATTATTATTCATTTTCTATTTGAATTACGACTAAAGTCTTGATTTTATAGGCTAATTCAAAAAATATCTATAGCTTTCAAATGGTATCATATTTTTTGAATCCAAAACATGCGTCACATTATATGCTTCACATACTATAGGACTAAAGAAAAAATGAATTTCATGAAGTTTTGACCAAGTTAAGGTGATTAGACATACGAGTTTTTATATTTTTTAGAAGTTGTAATAAAAAAATCATAATTAATTATTTACTTGGAAAAAAATTATAAAAAAATATGCATCACATTGGGAAATGATTCCTCTACTTATATCTAAAATCTTACAAAAAAATAGGGTATGTGTAGGATCATCATGGAAAAAATAGGCCCTTAAGTGGAGAAAAATTCAGAAAAATCAAAGTTAGGCAACTTGACATAAAAATTTGAATAAGTTATCTATATTATTTCAAAAATATGTAAGAATAGAATCTATAGAAAATTGAATGTAGTTTCTAAACTACTATTTTTTTTTGTTTTTTAAATCTAGTTGGTGAAAATTTGAAATTTCAATGCAGTAGTACTTAAATTTCAGGGAAAAATAAGAACTAGGTGTCTTTCTAACCACCCTAACTATATTGAAATGATAATATTTTTTTATAAGATTTTAGATATAAGTAGAGGAATCATGTCTCAATGTGATGCATATTTTTTTGTAATTTTATTCCAAGTAAATAATTAATTATGAATTTTTTATTATAAATTTTAAAAAATATAAAAACTTGTGTGTCTGACCACCTTAACTTGGTTAAAACTTCATGAAATTCAATTTTTTTTTAATCCTATAGTATGTGAACCATAGAATGTGACACATGTTTCAGATTCAAACAATATGATATCATTAGAAAGTTATAAATGTTTTTCAATCAGCCTATCAATCAGAACTTTAGTTGTAATTCAAATAGAAAATGAATAATAATTATTGATTAAATTTAAAGTAAAGCATAATTTATATTGGTGGAACACTGAGAATATCTTTTAAAAACCCTTTTTGTTTCATCAATTTTGGGTAAAAAAAAGTCATCAGCCACATACACTACACATACAGATCATATCGCCACTTTTTGGCCCATCATGATCCTGCACATACCCAATATTATCATTTTATTGTGGTTAGGGTGGTCAGACAGACACCTACTTATTTTTTCCCTAAAATTTAAGTACTACTAGACATTGAAATTTCAAATTTTCACCATATATATATATATTTTAAATAAACCTAGTAGTTTAGAAACTACATTCAATTTGCTACAGATTCTATTCTTACATATTTTTGAAATAATATAGATAACTTATTCAAATGTTTATGTCAAGTTGCCTAACTCTGATTTTTTTGAATTTTTGGCCTCTTAAGGGCCAATTTTTTCTATGATAATCCTACACATACCCCTTTGCTTGAGATGTTTCTTTTGCCTTCAACAATTCTTCTTCACAATTTGCAAATAAACTCTAATAAAACTCTCTTCAAATTGCTACAATTAATAGACAATAATGAGCATTGAAAACTCCAAAGAGTTGTCAATTACAAAGCACAAAGCTTCCTCTAAAAAACCTATGCATATTTTGTGCAAGTAGAGTTTCAACATGTAACATGAAGTCAAATCCAATATCTCATCAATTTAGGTGCCCCAAACTGAACTCCTAACTGATCGTTGGTCAAGAAAATATCTTCCAAGCTTCTCCTCAATGTTGGCACCCAAGAATGGAACCACTTAACTCAACCTTGTAAATATCTTTTCATGAAAAAGGTGCTAACTTTGAGATGCCAACATAGGCACCCAATGTGGGTCCAAGTCAATATTTTTAACCGAAACATATCTCTCCATCAATTCATGCAAAAATTATGCATGATTGATCATCCCCACTTAACTAAATGTATAACTTGTTATCTATCATTGAACTAAAGTCACTAGTCATGCATTCCAAGCCAATTGAAGTCAACTAGCATTCAACTGAAGCTAACTACATGTAATTGAAGATAACTGAACCATAACTAAATTGAACTAAACTGAACTAAACTAAATTGAACTGAACTAAACTGATACTAAACTAAATTGAACTCCACTCATGTAATTGTCAATCCCTAACTTGTAGGATCTTTACATTTATTACTGAAGTGTTATCTTTCCTCCAAACAGTTAATTGAACTCAAGGTGGGTTCCACCTTCCATGTGGGTGCCCCATGTGCTCCTATTTTGTAGGAGCTCTTCTTGGATGTCCCCACATGTTTCTATCATTTAGGAATAATCACAAATATCAATTTACATGGGTAGGTGTAGGATCATCGTAGAAAAAACATGCCCTTAAGTGGCAAAAAATTTAGAAAAATCAAAGTTAGGCAACTTGATGTAAAAATTTGAATATGTTATCAATATTATTTCAAAAATATGTAAGAATAGAATTTGTAGTAAATTGAATGTAGTTTCTAAATTGTAACTAGGTTTATTTAAAAAAAAGAAAAAATCTATTTGGTGAAAATTTGAAATTTCAATGCAATAGTACTTTAATTTTAGCAAAAAAATAAGAAGTAGGTGTCTATCTGACCATCCTAAACACAAAAAAAATGATAATATTTTTTTATAAGATTTTATATATAAGTAGATGACTCATGTCCTGATGTGATGCATATTTTTTGGTATTTTTTTCCAAGTAAATAATGAATTATGTATTTTATTTTACAACTTAAAAAAAATATAAAAACCTGTATGTCTAACCTCCTTAAGTTGGTCAAAACTTCATGAAATTATTATTTTTTTAATCCTATAGTATGCAAAGTATAGAATGTGATGCATGTTTTGGATTCAAAAAATGTGATACCATTTGAAAGCTATAAATGTTTTTCAATTAGCCTATCAATTAGGACTATAGTTGTAATTTAAATAGAAAATGAATAATAATTATTTATTAAATTCAAAGTAACACACAATATATATTGGTGGAAACTGAGATTCTCCTTTAAAAACCCTTTTCATTTCATCAATTTTGGGTAAAAATAAAGTCGTCAGCCACATACCCTACACATACCCATCATATTGCCACTTTTTGGCCCATCATGATCCTGCACATACCCACATGTTCATTTCATTCGAATTTAATCTCTTTCTAATCCTAGTATTGAGGAACACATTCCAACGACTTAGGAGATACTTGAAATATGTTTAGGATTGCAATTAAATGACATCCTATTCCCAACATTCTCCCACTTGACATTATACATTGCAATTATGCTAAACAAGGAATCATTATTATAAATCAGGTATAGGACTCAAGGTTAATGGCCTTCCTACAGCAAGAGAACTTATCTATAGGAATTGGTTTCATAAGATAATCTATAGCATTGATCAAAGTGTCAACTTTCTCAATCAATACCTTCCCACTCTCAACCATTTCTCGCACAAATTGATACTAAAAATCAATATGTCTAGTACGAGCATGATACATAGGATTTTTGGAAAAACAAATAACACTTTGACTACCACATTCAAGTCTAATTGGCTTGCAATTAAAACCAATACCTTTCCCAAGTCTTTGTAACCAAAATGCCTCTTTAGAGACATGTGTAGCAGCCATGTACTTTACTTCTATGGTGGAAAAAACAACTTTGGGTTGCCTCTTACTCATCCAACTAATTGCAGCTCCAAACAAAGTAAACACATAGCCACTTGTTGTCCTCCGACTTTCTAGGTCTCCTACCTAATTTGAATCAACAAAACCCTGTATGTCCAATGATCTGTGCATAATATCAATATCATTAGCACCATGATAAAACAAATAGTAATCAAAAGTACCTTGTAAATATCTAAACACCCTCTTAACATAAGTCCAATGTTCTTTACCAGGGTTACACATAAAACTACTTAGAAGTCCCATTGTTTGGGCTATATCTAGTCTTGTATAGACCATTGCATATATCAAGCTACCAACTGCACTTATAATGGAGTCACCAAGCCATTGTATAGACTTCTATACATGCATAACCATGGGCTCAAAACCATGAGCTCCAGAAACATGGACTAATACAACTAGCACAAAACCATGTGCTAAAGACCACTAAAGGTTAATCCACTAATTCTAACCCAATAACTAGTTTAACCCAACAACTCCCCTCCTACCACCTAGGAGAAATCCTCTCTTACCAAGCCTTTCCTTTCAAGGATTGAGCAGACCATACCAGGTCTTACAACCATCAGCCCAAATACATGTATTAAATTTTACATACAACTCCATTTTTAGTTTCCACATCTCATAACTAGATCGATTGAATCTTTCAATATCTAGACGAGAGGTAGAACTCATTGTAACATACTTCTTTTACAAATATGCAATAACACAATAGTAAAAGCTCCCACTATAGCCAAAAAACCTTCAAACTTTTAAGAGAAAGGTGTCCCAAACTCTAACCAACCATTAGCTCTGATACCAAATGTTGAGAAATGGAGGTAATAATGTAGCTTTAAAACTTGTAAAACTATGAGATTGTAGATCTAATTAAGTGTTCTTTGTTACAAATTCTTTGTGTATGATTATCTATTTAGATCAATTTTACCAATTGTAGAAAGTAGACAAAAGATTGTAGAAGAATAAGACCAAAAGATAGAAGTGACACAACATATGCGTGGAGAAACACTTTTAGGAAAAAACTCCACCACCAAAATCAATAGTGCTTGTATTATTTAACATTAGAACATGATTACAATAACACTATATCAATCCTTTGCCTGAGATGCTTATTTTTCCTTCAACAATTCTTCTTCACAACCTGCAAATAAACTCTGATAAAACTCTCTTCAACTTGCTGCAATTAATAGAAAATAATGAGTATTGAAAACTCCAAAGATTTGTCAATTACAGAGCACAAAGCTTCCTCTCAAAATCCTATGCCTAATTTGTACAAGTAGAGTTTCAATATGTAACATGAAGTCAAATCCAATATATCCTCAATTTTGGCACTCAAAACTAAACTCCTAACTAATCGTTGGTCAAGAAAATATCTTCCAAGCTTTTCCTCAAAGTTGGCACCCAAGATTGGGCCCACTTAACTCAGCCTTGCAAATATCTTCTCATACAAAAGGAGGTAACTCCAAGATGCGAACTTGGTCACCCAAGATGGTTCCAATTCAATCTTTGTTAACTAAAACATATCTCTCCCTCAATTCATGCAAACATTATGCATGATTGATCATCCCCACTTAACTGAATACATCACCTGTTATCTATCATGCAACTGAAGTCATTAGTCATGCATTCCAAGTCAACTAAAGTCAACTAGCATTCAACTGAAACTAACTACATGCAACTAAAGATAACTGAACCATAACTAAACTGAATTGAATTGAACTAAGCTAAACTGAAATGAACTGAATTGAGCTAAATTGAACTAAATTGAACTGAACTAAACTGATACTGAACTAAATGGAACTCCACTCATGTAAATGTCAATCCTGAACTTGTAGGATCTTTACATGTATTACTGAAGTTTTATCTTTCCTCCAAATAGTTAACTGAACTCAAGGTGGGTTCCACCTTCCATGTGGGTGTCCACTATGCTCCTATTCTGAAGGAGCTCTTCTTGGACATCCCCACATGTTCCTATCATTTAGGAATAATCACAAATGTCAATTTACATGTTCATTTCATTCAAATTTAATCTCTTTCTAATCCTAGTGTTGGGGAAAACTTTCCAAAGACTTAGGAGATACATGAAATATGTTAAGGATTGCAATTATATGGCATCCTATTCCCAATAGGGGAATGGGTAGATTATTGTAATATAAGAGGGATTCACTGCACATGGGTTTCTACTTTCTTGAGAGATCACTAGGGAATGAACTTCCCTTATACACCTCAAAATGACAGATCAACAGAATGACAAGAAATTAAGGTTCAGTTATGTTTCTGGAAAATCCATTAGAGACTCTGAGAGAGAAAAACCAAGAGATTTATATCCCAGAAGAGGGATCTCTTGGCCAAAAGATGTCAGTGCAGTTTCTAGATGTTAGCATGACATTTTGTCATCTAAAGGATGCAATGGCATCCTAAGCAACAAAGAACTCAAAAACTCATATGAAAAAAAACAAGTTTTACTTCTAAGCTCAGGCCTTAGGTGTGTTGGACAATATAACTAGTCAGAAAACAAGAAATAGAAATGAACACAAGGATGCTTGAAGAAAGCTTACTTTTTTCTAGATGACCAAACCTTCACTCCAAGCTCCTTTTTGTGACCTACACACAAAAGAATGAAGAGAAAGTTGTTGGGTGGCTGTATAGGGACCTGACTTAGTTAGACCCCTATTTTAGTGTTCCCACCTCCATATACAACCAAGTTGGAAAAGAAGTAAGCAAAGCGTGTGGTGAAAGAAAAACCCACTCAGGAGTAGAACCCACACCACAAAAAGTGTGGTGAAAGAAAAACCTGCTCAGGAGTAGAACCCACACCACAAAATAGTAAGTGAACAAGTATGAAAGGAAAGTGAAAGAGAGAGAGAGTATTACCCATGGATCTAGATCCTCTTCAGAGCACACAGATGCATTGTTGAGTGCTTGCTTGAGAGTTGTTACTGTTGGGAGGACCTCAATCCTACATGGCTTCACTTGTGAGAGCACTACTATCAAAAGTGAAGAGAACTCTAAATTGGAGCAAGTGAAATGAGAAAGCTTGAGTGTTTTTTCCGAACCCCAAAATGAGAGCCAAAAAGTGGTTTTTAATGCTTGCAAGGGCAGCAAAGATCCATTACTTTTGAAATTTAACCGCTAGGACATGTGTCTCGAGGGTTAGCCTTCCAAATTCCACGTTTTCAACTCAAGAAACCGATAGGACACTAGTGTGTCACAAAGACGTCCACACACCGCACATGCATCTAGAGCCTAGATTCTCAGGAAACATACCATCAAGTTTCTTTCGCTCAACCAAAAGTCTACATGGAGTTAGAATCATGAAATTCTAACCCATGGTATTTTGTCATTAATGTTCCAAGGCATCATAAATGTTAGGCAAGGATGCTAAAATGTGGAATTTCCCCTGGGTGCGATTCGGCAATATTACATTTTGCCCCCACTTTAGTGGGCTCGATTTTGAAAAAAATTAGCCTCACTAAAGTAGAAAGGAAAAATGTCATCTAAATTTTAAATTTTACGGATTTACGCGCCAATAGATATAGACCATAGCAGACACCAAAGTCGAGCTAACTGATACTAAAGGCTCCCCCAACATCTAAGCTCAACAAACAATGTCAGAACGGTTGTGAAAAATTGTTCAAAGCATTAACTTGCAAAACTCAAATTTTGGGTCAACTTCAAAAATATAGAAGAAAACTACTACAAAGAGAGGAATGATCAAGAAAAAAGTCATCGATTTGGAAGAAAAATATTATCAATAGATGACCTTATGCCCACTCCTGAATTTTCCCCCAAATTGGTGGGGAAAATTTAGGAGAAACTGGGGAGCCTCAAGCTCCAGGAAAGATGGGCCCGGGGGGGCCTATATATACCTAGGTGGACCCCTAGAAGGGTCATTTTCACTATTCACTGCAAACAAATTGTTGAGTTTTGTGAGAGAAAATTCAGCAAAATGTTGAGCTTGAGAGAGTATGAGGCATTGAGGTTGGAGCAGCTATGCCAAGACATCTTTGAGGGCCACGAGGTGGACCAAGTAGGTCTCTAAGCCCCATTTTTTGTGATTTTTATCTTATTTTTACTACATTTTTTGTCGGTGAGGTGCATAGGTGTCTTATTTCTACGCCTGCATCCAACATGTGCGTTGTCATCTTTGATGAGTGCTAGTGTCCTGACTCCACACTGTCATCTCAAAGACGCATTGTCATCTATGAGGCGACTATGGTGATTGGGAGATGCATGTGCGGTGCACATAAATCTCATTTAATTTTTTGTTTTCATGCAGAACTTTGATGTTCTGGCTCAAATTTTTTGACTTCTTATAGGAGTACTTGAGGATTTGAGAGCATCCAAGAGGGTGATTATTCTGGCTTGTTCGTGAGTAGAGGGACCATCTATCGGAGGATGAGGTCACTCATCTGCAGCGAGTCGCTCTCTAGCACATGTTTACCATGCTAGAGATGAGATACCATGAGAGGATGCTGACAACCCTTATGGAGTGGTGGGATGCCACCACATCATATTTCTAGCTACCCTATGGACGATGACCATGACACTCGAGGACATCTATCAGATCCTCAGGCTACCCATCCATGGATGGTGGGTGGCTCTCAATGATACACTATTGGCACAAGAGTAGAGGGAGGGCATCCTCTACTGCATGGGGAGGACTAATGGCAGTGATGGCACGGGTCATATCTACACCCACTAGGAATGACCATGCGAGGACCATGACACCAGTGCTCCACCGAGTCATGGTCATGACCGTTTCCTTTCAAATCATGATTGATGGGTGAGGCTCAAACCTACATAGGGGCCTTGTCCACACTATCAAGGAGATGGTAGGGAATAGGACAATTTTTTTCCTGTAGGCACAACATGCTAGCACACCTCTACCAGGAGCTAGACTGGTATGTGCATTACGAGTACTGTATCCTCACAATGTGCACTCTTTTGTAGGTGTGGGCCTTTGCCCACATCATGTGGACCTAGCCAGCCAATTTTCCCTAGCAATGGTTGTATCATATTTCCATGGCCCGCTATTATGACATGACAGGCCAGTGGAGGTTTGGAGACCTACAGTTTTGGCATTTACAATTCAACACTCTTACTATGGATAGGGTCTAGTGGAGACCCTACCAATTTTTTAGATGGCTGGACAACAACAGGGACCTAAGGAACCTGTAGTAGGATCATTTTTTGATCAACTAGAGAGATTTTGTTATAGTACCCTAATACTAGAGTTGATTCATGTGGAAATATGGCCGATTGTAGACTATAAAAGTATATGTGCCCACCTATACTAGGGCCTACAAGAGTGCGGCGAGGGTGGGGGATTGACCTCACCCTACTATTATTGATATCATCTCCTCAGATGATGATGAGTCTGATCATGATCAGTCGCTCTTAGCGGCAGCTGATAGTGTCAGAGTGGCTACAAATTTTGCATGGTGGTGGGAGAGGCATCACCCTACTCCTATGTGGTGAGGGTGGCTTGGGAGGGGATCCTAGTCCATAGGGGTACTTTCCACCCTAGCCTCCATAGGTCAGGCAGAGAGGTTGGCAGAAGGATGGTGAGGTGGAGGAGGCACCAGAGGTAGAGGAGGTGACACCACCAAGGCTAAGGTAGCTGAGGAGGTCAAATCCCCCATCAGCTACCCCCATCTCTTCGGCACCATTGGCTTCCACTATAGTGGTGGTGACTCTAGCATCACCAGGAGTGGCTACTGATACTGATGGTGCAGGTCTGAGTATCGATCCTCACCCTGATCCAACATGGCAGCCAGGGGACCAAGTATACGAGATATGTCATTTATGTTTCTATGCTTTTAGTTTTCTATTTTTGATATATGTATATATACATGCCATATAATATTGATACATCTTTCTTTCTCTGTGGTTGTAAAGGATGCATGGGGATGGGTTGGGATTATTGCTTAGTGTATTTTAGAGGTCACCTTTGATGTGCTGATCCAAGGGTTGGTCCTTGAGGCTTATCGACCAATGTTTGTAGGACAACATGCCCCCAACTTCAAGCCAGTTGCGCACTTGAAGACCGCTTATGAGGAGCAGGGCATGGAGATTTACCAGCTTACTCTAGAGCTGACGTCTCTTTCAGGATAATGTGATTAGCTATCGGGGAGCTATGGATGACACTCGTCGAGTGAGACATGGTTGTGAGGAGGGATGATGATGCCGAGCAGGCGTGTGATGCCCTCCAAAGTCATCTTGATGACCTCGATGAGTAGCCAAAAATTGTGATCTCGACAGATGTTCAGCGACTACAAGATGAGTTGAGCTAGGAGGAGTTGACCATCTCTTCCCTATAGGGAGAGATTAGAGGGATGTGGGCAACTTTGTTCGTATCATGCTCCCACCGATCATGCTCCATGTCCACCATCTAGCCTTTCCTGAGGGTTCCATAGTATCCACCAGAGCTAGAGGGTTCCAGGAGCCATGCACCGCAATGATTAGAGGCTCATTATCAGTTTTTGTATACCATTTTTGTAGCGAGACACATACATAAATATACCTGTAGATCTTTTGTATAGACATATATTCAGCAGCCATTCATTTTTTATAGTAGTGGTGCGATACATGTACATGAAATTGATACATACATGCATATATATATATACTCTAATATCATGGCATTGTTCATTTGGATATGTATGTTCTTTATTTTTTATGTATGTTTATGCTATGGATATTATATGCTCATATGGATGTACACTTACATTAGATGCTAATCATGATTTAATAAACACACATGGTTGTATGTTATTAAATAATGATGATCTAATCGTCTTTAAAAGATGTAATGTGATGCATGAACACACACACACACATTGTCATATCATAACAAATTTCTTTTGATAATGTGTTAATGAATAATTTCAATATAAGTAGTGCTACTTCTCTTCTATAGAGAGAACACTACATAGATGACACATAGAACACTACGCATAGTATCAATGAAGATGCATCAAATTAATAGGCTCTTTCAAAGGCGTTCCATCCATAGATGACAATCCATAAGCACTTGAACCATATATGGAGATCACAATGTAAGGACCTAACCAATTGGGACTAAATTTTCCTCTCTGATCAGGTGGCACATTTACATTCCTCTATTTTTCATAGAGAACCAGATCTCCTATCTTAAAGGTCCTAGGAAGCACACTTTGATTATATTGCCTAGATAACCATTGTTGATAAGATTTAAGATGTTTGAGGGCTCGTAAATGGCACTTGTTGAGCATCTCCAGCTGATGCAAATGGTTAACATGGTAGGTTGAACATCATCAATTAACCATTTAAGGGAAACCCGCAAAGATGAAATTTCCAACGCTAAAGGCATGATAGCTTTGATACCATACACAAGGTTGTAAGGCATCATTCTTATAGCCATTCAAACACTCATGTGATAGGCCCACAAAGCATAGGTTAATTGAATATGTCAATCCTTACCGTGCTTATTAACTATTTTATGGAGAATAAGATCAAGAGTTTTATTGGATTCTTCTACTTGACAATTGGATTGTGAGTAGTACGGAATGGAAACTTGTGCTAAATATGAAATTTCTCAAGGAACTACCTCATTTCCTTGTTCTTGAATGATGTACCATTGTCAGAAACAAGCATAGTAGGAAATCCAAACTGAGAAATGATGTTGTTCATGAGGAAACTATAGATAGCTTCAGCGTTCGTGGATCAAAGTGGAATAGCTTCAATCCATTTCGTGCAGTAATCTGTAGTGGTAATGATGAAGTTATGTCTCTTGGAAGAAGGAGATGATATTTTTCCAATAATATCCAACCCCCATCTTGTAAATGACCAAGGAGAAGTTTGATTTTGTAATTCTTGAGTAGGTGCATTAATAAGATGACTATGTTGTTCACATTGAAGGCACTTATTAACAAAATCAAAGGAATCTTGTTCCATCATTTCCTAATAGTTCCCCATGTGTATCAATTTTCTTGTCAAGGATCTACCACTAGAATGTCCTCCTCCAAAGCTTGAATGGGCTTCCTTAAGGGCAAGGGGTATTTCCTTTTTAGTGAGACATTTGAGAAGCAAGTTGTTATAGCCTTTCTAATAAAGGACATCAGATAGAATAACGTAACATTCCGAAAGCTTTCTTATATGAGTGCGATCATTATTTGTCACATCATCAGGAAAGTTTCTAGTCTTTAGGTAGTTATAGATATTAGAAAACCATTCTCTCAAGTCCACATGGAAACATACAAGGGACTCAACTTTTGGTTGGTTGGGAACTGCAGGGGTCCGCAGGACTTGGACCACAAAGTCATATTCTTTCATATCTTCTTCTGAAGGTACTAAGGAAGCAACACTTTCCATGGCATCAACATGTCTATTTTCTCTCCTAGGGACAGTATCTATTGTGAAAGAGGAGAACTATTTAAGCAAGAACAAGGTAAGGTCTCAATATCAGGACAACATACTTTTCTTAGCTTGATAGGTTCCCATTATCTGGTTCACTACGAGTTCAGAGTCACCTAGAATATGAAGGAATTCAACTCCTAGAATGATTGTGACACGTAAGCCAACAATAAGGGCCTCGTACTCAATGATGTTATTGGTACCAGAAAAATCTAGTCGAAAGGATAGAGGAACCGGTTTACCTTTGGGGGATATCAAAACCCCACCAGCTCCAAAACTAGTTTGACACTTCAATCCATCGAAATACATCTTCCATTCAAGGTCATGATCAACTACAAAAATATTTTCATCATGAAATAAATGCAACCCTAGAGAGGAGCGAGATGAGGGAGCATTTGCTAGCTGATCCACAATCGCTTGACCCTTTATTGATTTATGAGTAACAAAATTTATGTCGAACTCAGAAAGCAACATGACCCATTTCACTAATCTCCCAGCCAAGTCGACACTAGAGAATAAATGTTTTAAGAGATCAGTTTTTACTATGACGTGCATCTCAACATGGAGAAGATAGTGCCTCAACTTCCATGTCGTGAAGATGAGAGTGAGGCATTGCTTCTCCATGGAGGAATAATGGGTTTCATAGTGAAGCAGAACACGACTAATGTAATAGATTGATCTCTCCTTCCCTGTGTCATCATATTGAGCCAAAAGAGCTTCCAAAGAATATGTTGATGCAACAAGGTAAAGCAAAAAGGGTTTGTCTTGCATAGTCAATATTAGTACGGGAGGATTGTCTAAATAGGTTTTTATTGACTCAAAAGATTTTTGACACTCTTCATCCTATATGAAGTGAACATCCCTTTTCAATAGATGAGTGAAAGGGACGGTACGATCAACCAATTGAGCTATAAATCTATGAATTGCCTGGATCTTCCCCTATAAACTTTGTAACTCAATGATATTCCTTGGTGGAGACATGTTAACAATGTCATCAATATTATTTGTATCAACCTCAATTACATAGTGAGAAACTGTAAACCCCAAAAGCTTGTCGGTGTCAATGCCAAAGGCACACTTATGAGGGTTTAGTCTCATCTTTTAGAGTTGAAGCCTTTCAACGATAAGGTGAAGGTTCTTTACGTGATCATGATGGGTTATCAATTTTTCTAATATTTCATCAACGTAATCTTTAAAGATCTTATGGATAAAATCATAAAATATTAGTCATAGCCCGTTGGTAAGTTGCTCCTACATTCTTTAATCCAAAGGTCATGACCAAATAAAAAAAATTACCCCACGGGATAGTGAAGGTTTTCTTGTATTGATCATCCAAGTTAATACAAATCTTATTGTAACCTGAGTACCCATCCATGACAGACAATAATGCATGGCCTGCAGTCGAGTCGACAATCATATCTATATTATGCAATGAAAAATTATCCTTAAGAGAAGCATTATTGAGGTCATGGAAATTGATACATATATGAATATGACCATTAGGTTTACTAACAAAAACTATATTCAAAATATAGGGGGAATAGTCAATCAGACAGATAAAGCCTATCTCGGTCTTGACATCAATGCCACCCTGGGATTAATCTTTCAGATTTTCCGCTTAACAAGCTTGGCATCGGGACATAGGACATAATGTGGACCACTATAGATTCATTAATACTAGGCATATCCTCATACATCCAAGTGAAGATATCGGGGTGGGAATGCAAGAGATTAGAGTGTTCATCTGATTCTTCCGAAGAGAGGCACTTCTCGATCTTGATTACTTTTTCTGAGGATTTAGGATCCATAGAAACTTCAATAGTATCTCCTTTAAGGAGAGATAGTATGAAATCATTACCGATGTTAGATAGAGGATCTTCCTCATCAATA
Organism: Sequoia sempervirens; assembly: GCA_007258455.2. Taxonomy (NCBI): domain Eukaryota; kingdom Viridiplantae; phylum Streptophyta; class Pinopsida; order Cupressales; family Cupressaceae; genus Sequoia; species Sequoia sempervirens. The sequence goes on along the minus strand of VDFB02000008.1, from coordinate 103,354,108 downwards.
CTCAAAATAGACTCTCCAAAGTACGCTTGACTATTCAAATGATATGGGAATCATTTCTTGTGATGATAAGGAGGCTACAGGGAATAAGCACCTAGAAATTTCTCTAGAACCTCATCCGAAGAGAAGACATCAAGAGGGACCTTCTTGACCTACTCCCTTTCCTCTATTAACTTAGGGTGAACCAGTTTCAACGTTCGACTGAGATCATATTAACACTCCACCAAGGCTTTTGCTTGGCTTGTTCTACAGAGCATCCTAAACCCATATAGCATTGTCCTAGCTTGAACTGGATAGGGACCTAGATTCCTTGCTCGATGTGCCCCAGCTCATTTTTCTCATGGCCATATTGAGAAGCAAGCTCATATCCAAACTCATAATGAGTTTGCAAAAATTTAAGGGGTGGTGGTTCCACGTAGAGCATTTCATTCCACTAATGGATGTTGAACGTATCTATGGTACTGCCTCCACTTTCTTTACCAGGCTCACAAATGTTAGCCTCTTTCATGGAAAGGGGATTATTCTCCTCGATGAAGGAAGGAGTGATCTCCTAAATAGGGTCACACTTCTCCTCCTCTATGGGAGCATCATCCACCTTTCCATCAAGGGTACCTAGAAGGTCTATGCAAGAGGGGTTTTCCTTGTATTCTCCAACCAATAATTCAAAGAAATTCAAGGAGCCCAAATTTTCACTAAGGAAAGGGTATGTGCAGGATCATGGTATGCCAAACAAGCCCTTAAGTGGCAATGAAAATTCAGAACAATTAGAGTTAGGCAACTTGATGTAAAAATTTGAATAAGTTATCTATATTATTTCAAAAACATGTAAGAATAGATTCTATGGGAAATTGAATGTAGTTTCTAAAATACTAGGTTTATTTTTTAAAAAACAAAATCTATTTGGTGAAAATTTAAAATTTCAATGCAGTATTACTTAAATTTCAGGAAAAAATTCGAAGTAGGTGTTTGTCTGACCACCCTAACCATAATAAAATGATAATATTTTTTTATGAGATTTTATGTAAGTAGAGGACTCATGTCCGGATGTGACACACATTTTTTGTAATTTTTTTCCATGTAAATAATTAATTATGATTTTTATTACAACTTTTAAAAATATAAAACTCGATGTTTGACCAACCTTTAACTTGGTCAAAATTTCATGAAATTCATTTTTTTCTTTAATCCTATAGTATGCAAAGCATAGAATGTGACGCATGTTTTGGATTCAAAAAATATGATACCGTTTGAAAGTTATAAATGTTTTACAATCAGCCTATCAATCAGGACTTTTGTCATAATTATAGTAGAAAATAAATAATAATAATCTATTAAATTCAAAATAAAACATAATTTATATTGGCAAAAAGCTGAGAATCTCCTCTACAAACCCTTTTCATTTTATCAATTTTGGCTAAAAATAAAGTCGTCAGCCACATGGGCGAAGTCCGGAAAAACAAAGTAAGTTGTTAAACACGCTTTTGTGTTGACTTTTTAGGATTGGTATCTCCTAACCAAATACCAAAGAAAACCCGAGCCTATTCCCTAGGTAATGAATTTTGTGTCAGACATATATCGATATCCATTTGAATCGATATCCGATTCATAATGATAGCATTTAAAAATGTCAAGACTTTATAACATATTCAA
>VDFB02000008.1:103332937-103352361 GCA_007258455.2 Sequoia sempervirens | reverse complement strand
TAAATGAATTTCATCGTCTGAACCCAAAAATAGTCGATGTTGTCTATGTGTAAATGAAATATGATTGACTTCTTCTCAGATTATGAAATCCTACCATCTCACAGGTTTGGAACCACCTCTGAAACCATTTTATGTAGGTGTTGATTTATGAAATTCTCCATGTGCTTTGGAAATAGTCTTCATAATGCTGGCAAAATTGGAAGTCAATTCACCATGGTCATTGTTGAGTATAAAATTAATTTAGCACCACCTCTAGGTTCATTATTTCAAATGGAAGTGGTGTCAATTCACATGCCATGGTTTTAGGGAATGTTGGAGGCTAGAATCTCTATAAATAGTCACCAATTCCCTTATATCATACGATTCTGATCATCTTCATTTATCTTTTGTCATTTGGGTATCATCTTGCACATTAATATATGTCCATTCTTCATATTACTGAAGTGATCATTATTTGCAACCAAAATTCACTTTTTTCTGGGTTCACTACTACCATTAAGGAAGGTGCATCATACCAAAGGAATATGTCATTATCTGTTAATCATTTCAAAGTTAGACTAGTCCATTTCATTAGTTATATGAGTGAGAAAAGAGTGGATTTTGTGAGGAAGAGTTGTTTAATTCTGAGAGGAGAGTATGAATTGAGTTGAGAAGCTGATTTGAACTAAAGTGAAGGATGCATTTTCATCATTTTTGGGGAAAGTGATAACGGGCATGGGATATTCTTCTTATTATTATTTGCAAGGAATTATTATACTGCATGAAATGTATTTTTTGTCTGTGCATAAGAAGTAAATATGTTTGTCTTCTAAGGAAGGGAAATGAAGTATTATAGTTATTCTATACAATGTTTGTAAGATCTCCATAATAGGAGAATGTTTCTTGTATTAGATATGTCAAAGAGATAGCTTGACACAAGTATTTAACTATACTAGATATGTCAAAAAGATTACCTGACATAGGTATTTTACTATGAACATGTGGTACAACATATGTGTTTAATTATACTAGATATGTTTGAACATGGGATGCAAGGTGTGTTTTTATTTACTTCAAAGTAGGGGATGGGTGTTTATCATAAGTATTATATACTAGGTATGATTGAACATAAAAAACACATATGGAACACTTAGCTAAGTTATTGATTTAACTAGAAAATTTTGTGTTTTCTCCTAGGAAAGGGCACCTAGTATGGGAGAGGGATTGACATACATATACATAGGTCGAGTTATCCAAGTATGTAGGTTATCTAGGATGGTGGACTATCCATAGAAGTAATACCTAGCTTGTGTACTTACTAGTGAAGTAGTTAATCCCAAGTAGATTAATATGGTTGTGGGTATGTGCAGGATCATCATGGAAAAAAAAGGCCCTTAAGTGGCAAAAAATTTAGAAAAATTAGAGTTAGGCAACTTGACGTAAAAATTTGAATAAGTTATCTATATTATTTCAAAAATATTGAAGAATAGAATATATAGAAAATTGAATGTAGTTTCCAAACTATTAGGTTTTATTTAAAAAAATAATTCCATTTGTGTAGATCATGATGGGTTTGTAAGTATGATATGATATATGTGGCTTCCATTCTTTTACTTTGATGAATAAAGGAGTTTAAAGGAGATTTCAGTTTTCCACTAATATAATTATAAGTTTCCATTTCCTTTGAATTTAATAAATAATTATTATTCATTTTCTATTTGGCCTCATTTAATTGAAAAGTCCTAATTGATAGTTGGATTGAAAAACATATGGTATTTTCTCAAATCCAGACACCTTTTGAATCCAAAACATGTGTCAAGCATTCATGCTTTGTATACTATAGGATTTAAAAAATGCACACATGAAGTTTTGACCAAGTTAAGGTGGTCGAAGACAATGAAGCTTTTATATTTTAAAAAAGTTGTGATAAAAAAAAAAAATCATAATTAATTATTTACTTGGAAAAAAAAATTACAAAAATATGCATCACATCCGCATGAGTCCTATACTTATATCTAAAGTATTATAAAAAATATTAATATTCTTTTATTGTATTAGGTGTAATTTAATGTATTAATCTACTTCTTTTTTTTTCACTGAAATCTATACTACTGCATTGAAATTTCAAATTTTCACTAAATAGATTTAAAACCTAGTAGTTTAGAAACTACATTCAATTTGCTACAGATTATATTCTTACATATTTTTGAAATAATATAGTTAAATTATTCAAATTTTTATGTTAAGTTTCCTAACTCTGATTTTCCTGAAATTTTTGCCACTTAAGGGCCTATTTTTTCCACGATGATCCTACACATACCCTTGGTGAAAATTTGAAATTTCAATGCTGGTAATTCTACCCCCTCAGAAAAAAAGTAGGTGTTTATCCGGCCACCCTAACCACAATAAAGTTGATAAAATATTTTTTTATAAGATTTTAGATATGCTAGAAACCATGCCAAGATGTGATGCATATTTTTGTGAATTTTTTCCAAGTAAATAATTACCTTTATGAATTTTATTACAACTTTTAAAAATATAAAAACTTGTATGTTCCACCACCTTAACTCTGGTCAAACTCTCATGAAATTCAATTTTTCTTTTTTAATCCTATAGTATGTGAAGTATAGAATGTGACACATGTTTGATTCAAAAAATGTGATACCATTTGAAAGCCATAGATATTTTCAATTAGCCTAACAATTAGACTCCTAGTCATAATTTGAATAGAAAATGAATAATAACTACTTATTAAGTTCAAAGTAAAATATAATTTATATCAAGGAAACTGAGACCTCCCTTTAAAACCCTTTTGTTTCATCAATTTTGGGTAAAAATATTGTCAGCCACATACCCATCATATTGCCACTTTTCGGCCCATCATGATCCTGCACATACCCTTGTAGGTTATCTGGGATGATGGACTATCCATTGAAGGAAATACCTATGCATAGCTTAAGATAGCCTTATGTCAAATTAGCCCTAAGTAGTGTATGTGATTGATGAATCTTGGTCGTTTATTGAATTAAAACTCTTTTATCAAAGTAGTGTGAATGTTCAAGACTCCACTCTAGATTATGTAACTCCTCTCTAGGTTGTGTGACTTTTGAGACTACACTGTCAGTTCATTGTGATCCATTATTACATACTAGTTTGAGATTGTGGGATTTCAAGGTTCTAGTTATGTAGGAAACAACACTATGCTCAGTTGGTTGTTGTTAGAGATTACTCTACCAATCTCTTCATCGAAGGAAAGGGCCATCTATCACATGATAGATGTGCGGGGGACCGCATTATGAGTTCGTGGTTGGTGGAAAAGTGCCTGAGTGATGTTTCTCCTCCACAATAGGTGACAAAATAACCAATATTTGAAAGGGAAGATCCTAGACCATCTTACAGCTACTTGTTTTAAAGCTCATTGGAGCTATATTAGTAAAGGTATGTATTCTTGTTACGTGTACTTGTAAATTTATTGTAATGAAGTGGAATCTTTATTGTAAAATGATATGGCATCTTGTTTGTATATTTTCAATAAAAGAAAGAATTTTTTTATTGCAATGACTTGTTAGCACGTTTATTTACTTGTGTGATGTAAATTTAGAAATTTTTACTGTACTGAAGGGTTGGCTTGTTACATGTGGTATCAAAGTTAAACTAATTATGCACTAAAACCTATGAGGTCATTATGCAATAATGTGTAGTGCCCCTCATACTATTCTCTGTTAGACTGGTAGTTGATCTGCTTAGGATCAAACATTATGACACTTTGTTGGATGTTGGACTCACTACTACGATGATATTTTGATGATACTTTGGTGATACTTCTATTACTGGAGTTTTATGCACATGTTATGACTAGTATATGGATTTATTTGATTATGTGGATTAATCTCATTATGAGCACTATGTGATCATCTGATCATGGTTATTATGTGATTATCTAGCGATTGTTCTTATCTTGTTTGTTATGTAGCTGATTGTTATGAGTTGATGTGGTTTCTTGATTGATGTGTTTGGGTGAAATGGATAGTGTCGTATCACTCACTCATGAGTGCCCTGTGATGATGTGATTCCCTTTCATGATGTTCCTAACTATATGTATATGTTTATGCACAACCATTTTATGTGTTGTAGGTTACAGGTACTAGACATCGACTCCACCTAAATTGGCAGGTCTGGTTGTGTCTTAAACCTAATGGAATAGTTGATCAGAGATAGCATTTGGTCCCCTACCCTAGCCATCATCCTCGAAGAGGATGAGTATCTAGTTAGTCACCTCGTCAGTGTTGTCTGATGTTTATGGTAAGTTGGTCTTGCCTTTTCACCCTGGTTAGGGTTTAGGTAATTGTTATTGATATTTGGTTTATTTAATTTAAACTTGTTTGATAAATGTTTTTTTGGTTAATTAGTGCATTAAAATAAATTATTAAGTTAAAAGGGAACTTTGATAATTAAATATAAATATATTTATTAAAAAATTATAGTTTATAATAAATTAAAAGTATAATGAAATGTTATAATATAAAATAAAAAATATAATGGAATGTGATAATTGATAAATAGTAAAAATAATATAAAAGATAGAAAGGTTTTTTATGGAGCACATGCATAACTTTAAATAGATGGTTGAAAAAGAAACTTGATGTTTTAATTGGGATTTGAGATATTTTATTAGATTTTTGTCTTCGAAAATCGGATAGCCTTCCTTTAGTACATAATTTTTCCTTTTGGAGAGATTTTGATTATTCATTCTATTTTTTTTTTGGGAAAAGAGAAGTAATTTGGTCTGCAAGAAAATTTCATATGCTAAATTGGGATTCTAGAACATTTGATTGGGAATTGGAGAGTTTGCATTGCAAGTTGGAGGATTCAGAGCTCAACATTAGATTCCTGTCCCAGCCAGCATTGGATCTAGGTTGGCTTTGTACTTTATTTTGTTTCTATGATTATGGAAATCAAATTCTCTCTCTTTTGTCCATTGAAAATGATTGCTTGATTGTGTGGATGTGTTTTAGAATGCTTCATAAATTTAATGATTTCAAGCTCTTCCTTGCAAAGTCGATCTTGTTCATATTCTATAGTCTAGCTCATGGCGTCAAACTACTTCTCCCAGTCATTTGTCATTTTCTTGAAATTTTATAAGCCTATTCAATAAATGAAATTTGTGTGCTCCCTTCTCTTTATGGATTTAGTGTCTTCTTGAATACCAAACATAACGATGCTTATTCTCTACGTTTATATGCATTGTTGAGTATATCGATTCCTTTTAATGGTTATTCCTATGCTTGAATCCAATACTTGGTATTGTGATTTTATTTCATTGACACCATATTATGTTTGGACGATTTGATGGTTATGTTTTCTTAGATATTTTGCACTTGTATAGCGATTCCATTTCATAAACTAAGTTTTATATTTTTGTGTTGTGTTTGATGCTGCATGTAGCACATATGGTTTTTTTGTCACTATTTTTTATTTACTTTGATGCTTGTTGAGTATCACACCTTTACTTTATGGGTATATTTTATCAATGGTGCTAATACTATGTATTGTATATACTATATGCTTAGTTTTTGATGTTGTCTATGTAACTCATCTCCTCGATTATACATATCTGAATCTGTGTCAGTTTTTTTTTAAATGATGAAAACATGCTTTATAAATGGTACCCAATATTATGTGTTGCATACACTTTACTAGCTGTGGTGATTGATTTTCAATCATTGATTGCTATATTCAATACTCAATGTATTGATTTATGTAGATATCGATGGTTATAAGGTTGGGTCTAGCATTCATTGTTGTATTGCTTGTACATATACTTTATGAATTTCATTCAATGTATTCACCTTGCATTTGATAATTGGTGGATACATAATGTGCTGGAAATTCGACTATTATACATTTTGTTTGGTAATTTTGAATATGTATATAGAATTCGATGAATTGATTTATGGAGGGAATTCAATTATTACATATATGTATACAAATGTATATGTATATATATATGTGTGTGTGTATTTATATATATATGTTTATATATGTAGTTACCACTTTATTATCTGATTTACTATATTGTAAACACCATTCAGCTTTTAATATATATACATATATACATATATGTATGTATGTATATATATAAATATACTGATACATGTGTGCGTGTATATATATATGTATATGTATGCATTTATATAATTTAAAGTGGTAGAAAAAGAATATTTCTGCCATGTAATTAATCAAGTATGTAGATAGTGAATTGGAAAGTTAAATAGGGAAAAAAATAATTTACTTATAATTAGTTAAATGGAAGAATTTGTGATTAGTTTTAGTATAAATAAATAAAATAGATTATCTTTTAAATGTTGATTTCCTTAATCATTTAATATTTGATTTGCTAATGCATGCGAATTTCATGGTTGCATTGTTTATTTGTGGACTTGTATTGAATAATGTATTTGATTAGTGGAATTTGGGTGATTTTGGTTATTGTACAAAAAGTGGGAGTATTTTGTGCAAAGTGGTTAAGGTTGACTTCTAGAGGTTTAGGAGGGAGTATTGTTGTATGTATGGGTTTTTTTTTTGACTCACTTGGAAGTGTTTGGTAAGATTTTGAGTTGTGTGCAAGAAGGTCAATGCCTTGCACTGTGTATACATTCCTGTGATTGTGATATGTGAGCAAGATGGTCAATTCCTTGCTATGTGTGTGAGATTCATGTGTGACTTTGTTGAGTGTGCAAGATGGTAAATACCTTGCTTGTTGTGTAGGGTTTACTAGTTGCATGTAAGGGGAGTGGCTCTCAATAGGGGTCAAAACCCAAAGTGGTGACCAAGAAAACCCATTGGAGAGTTTCTTAATCGAATGGTAACCTAAAAATGAAATTAGGGGGATGTTGAGAAATAGAGGTAATAATGTAGCTTTAAAACTTGTAAAACTATGAGATTATAGATCTAATTAAGTATTCTTTGTTACAAATTCTTTGTGTATGATTATCTATTTAGATCAATTTTACCAACTCTAGAAAGTAGACATAAGATTGTAAAAGAATAATATGAGAAGATAGAAGTGACAAAACATATATGTGGAGAAACCCTTTTGGGGTGATCCTACAATAGTGGTTTTCAATTTTTGGCCAAACTAGACACTGAAATAATTTTTTAAAACTAAATCTTCACTTTTGAGAACCTATAGTAGCTAAACTGTGAGGAATTTGAAGATGATGCAAGGAATTTGAAGATGATGCAAACTAGAGTTTCATGAGATTTTGTCTGTAGATTCTAAATATATTTTTTTCAAATTTTTTTGAATCAGATTGCACTTCTTTTTCCATCTCCCTCGAAAACTAGTTTTTTTCTAAAACAACATTTTAAAAAAGTGATGCTCAATCGTGATAACGATAATTTTTTTTCCATGAAGGATAAATTATAATTCTTTCAAATCTCTAGATTTGTAACCTGATATCTAGTGATTCCACTGTTAGATAGTTTTTTATTGAATATTTTTTCTCTAATCAAGTTTTGAAGTCAAACCAATTACAATTCAGACATAGTGCGACTGTATAAATTGTAACTTTTTTTGTATATATCAAAATTCTTTTTTTTTTGTTGGATCAAGGACTTCAATATCTGGTGCACTCATATTTTTCAAATTTTTTTTGATAATATGCTATTTTTCCACATGTACAGAATAGAGAGCTTGATTTTTGGTGAAAAACCTATGTTTAATAAAACTAAAAAAACAAATACATAATAAAACCAAAACATATTAAAATTATATTCATTGGATAGCTCATTCTGAGGATTACCTAATTCTAGTTGGTTCTATGAAGTATTCACCATTTTCATCTTCAAACCGAGCTCCGAAGTGCAAAAATTTTAAAAAGGGGGGGTCCGCTCAAACTAGGCGGGTTCGAGCAAACCCCCTTCCATAAAGGGGTTTCCAATTTTTTTCTTGGCTGATTGGTCTGTACATGCTTAAAATGGGTTCACTTGAACCTTGGTTCGAGTGAACCCTATTTTGGTTTGTTCGAACCAACTAGTTCATTTGAACCCCCAAAATGAATTTTTTTGGCATGGGGTCATTTTTTACAATTTTTCCTTATTGAAATTGTAAACCACTTTTGTGGGTTTTCCCTTCGAGAAAAAAATACACCACCAGAATCAATAGTGCTTGTATTATTTAACCTTAGAACAAGATTATAAAAACAATGTATCAATCCTTTGGGTATGTGCAGGATCATAATGGGCCAAAATATGGTGATATGATGGGTATGTGTAGGTATGTGGATGATGATTTTTAACCCAAATTGATGAAACGGGTGCTGGCTTTTAAAGTAGATTCTTATCTTTCCACCCAATATAAATTATCCTTACTTTGAGTTTAATAAATAATTATTATTCATTTTCTATTTGAATTACTTAATTAAAGTCCCCGACATAGGCTCAATTCAAAACATCTATAGCTTTCAATGGTATCATATTTTTGAATCCAAAAACATGTGTCACATAACTATAGGATTAAAAAAATGAATTTCATGAAGTTTTGACCGCTACATGTGATTAGACATATGCTTTATATTTTAGGAAGTTGTAATAAAAAATCATAATTAATTATTTACTTGAAAAAATTTTATAAAAAAATACGATCACATCGGGAAATGAGCCCCCCACTTATATCTAAAATCTTATAAAAAAAATAGTATGTGTTGGTGTGAATAATTGTCTTGGTACCTAGCCAATCCATTCACCAGGTAATTAGGGACATATTCACATGGTTAAGTTTACTTTAGGGTAAAAGATTCTTTCTAGAAGTCTTAGTTGGCATTTTATAACTTATTTTATCTAGCTAGGATGCATCATTTCCTAGGTGATTAGGTTGTTGGTTGTCTCATGTCATAGGATCATGACATTTGTCAACATCATATTCATTCCTATCTCTCAACCTTGCCCATATAAGCAAGGTATCTCTTGTACATTTGTATTCAAGGAATAGCAAGCAATAACTATTCAAGCAATCAATCAATCTTGCATTGTGAAGCAAGATTTCTTGCCATTCTCTCTCTTGTGGAAGTGGTTTTGGTCACAACTAATCTTGGGGGTGTTGAGGAGTCACCATTAACTCCTGCTAAAGCGGTATCGTGAGTGCTGCATTCCTCTCACGATCCAGGGTGATATTTGGCTTGAAGATTTTGCTGGGTGCATTGGGGTTTCCAAGAGCCCTACCTGAGTTCCTGCTTTGTAGACTTTAATTTGGATCAGAATTCAGCCTATATTGGGTAAAGCTTGCTTTTGAGGCAAATTTTTTTTGCTGGGATGTTCCCGCCGTACGATTTTCGAGTAGCCGCAAAAAAATATTTTGTGTAAATATTTTCTGCAATATGCTTATGATAATTTTGGGGCAAAATTTATTTAAATCGGGCTTTTATTCACAAATATTTGTTGCAATATTATTTTATTGGAAAAATACATCTTTTGTAGATTGTAGTTGTATCGGAAAATCTACTCAATTTGCCTTCTAGCTATCTTGTCATTGGCGGGGATAAGGGGTTTGGCATCCATGAGGTCCACGATACATCGGTCCACTGTCTACCATCAATGATCTTCTACCGGTCAGATCTGAGCTTGTAGGGTACGATTTACATGGTTGGCATTTGTTGGATCCATCGGTGGTACCTTTCATCACCTCTCTAGCGGTTCTTTCCCATCACTGTCAATCGTCTGATCTGTGACAGGGTCCTCCCATCTGCATTCATTAGCAATCAGCATAAGAAATGGTACTGTGTTATCGGCCTGGTCAAGGGACCATCACAGAGGTCTCATCAACCTTCTTCTGTATTGGCAGTATGCGGGTAACAATCATCGCCACACATTGGGGAGTCATCGACATATTCCGTGAATGATCCACTTTCAATCGGTTAGCTCGGAATTGCTTGGCATTCATTGACATACTATCTTTTCCACCAGTGGGGTTTAAGGTACTCGCCTATCATTTGGTTGTATTGTGCATTTATTTTGGCTTCATCAGATCTGCCAAGGTATATGGTCATTGGCATTTGGTACGAATGTCTTTATAGAAGTTTTGTTTTAAAAATATTGTTTATTCAAATCCTTGGCCGACAAGTTATAGTATTTGGCAGACAATGATTGGTGTTTTTTTAATTTTTTCCCTTATAAGCGGTGGTCACATGATTCAAACTTGTTTTTAGCCTCGAGCTGGAAAAAATTTGAACCTAATTATGTTCAATTTAGCCTCAGTGTATTTAAGACTTCTGCCTATTTATAGGCCTTTTTTTTTTTTTTTTATAACTTTTGCATACGGAGACCATTTTCTAGAAACGACATATCGTCGGAAAGCTGGAGGAGTCAAATTTTTAGTGGTGTAGATATTTTGTAGAGATTTTGTAGTTTTGTGCCATATTTTCTAGGTTGAAGATAGATCTCTATTTTTGGCTTTTGAAGCTCATATCTTTGTAAATGGATGACTTAATTACTTTGGAGAAAGGGAACTATAGGCAATGGAGTAATTTAATACTCACTCATCTTGGTGAGAGGAATCTATTGTCTTATTTGTTTGATAAAGTTCCTTGTCCTAGCACAACTGATGAGTATTGCATTTGGAAAGGCTTTAGGGCTGATGTCTTTAGAGTTATTTTTGAAAATGTAGATGATGACTTTTTGGAGACACTTATTCACTTCCAATGTCCTCATGCTCTTTGGAATCACATTAGAGAGGTGCATGAAGATCATGATTCTTCTCCATCTCTTGAAGGTCCTCTTTCCAACTCACATGTGCTTCTTCATTCTTCAGAGTTGATAACCCATGCTTGTGATCCTTTGGAGGAGATTGCAGATGCTTCAGAGGTTCCTGATTCTTCATCTTATGTTGTTGAATCATTGAGTACTACCAGTGATTCATTGCAACATGTATCTGATAGTCTTCCTGATTGGGATTCTTATTTGACAGACATTGCTTCTTTATTTGTGGAGTCTCACATTTTAGACTTGGAGGACCAATTTGAGGGTTTATCTCTCTTATTTGATGATAGTCATGGATCAACTATTGTCACTTCATGTTTGTCTTTGGAGCTTGTTCAAGATTAGTTTCCATTGGTTCCTGGTTTGTCATAGTTTGTTTTGATTGGGCATGTACCTAATTGGATTGTGGCATCATCTTCATCATCCAATAAATTGGCAACACATGAGCAGATTTCAGAGACACAATCTTCCTACATTTGGATTCCTCTTCCTACCACTTCCTATCTAGAATGGGAATCATTCCTGCATTTGTACTTGGTGTATCTTCTTCCCAAGGAGAGAAAAATTGTTTGTAGGCATTGGATTTTGTTTTGTCTTTAGAATTTAACCATGTTTGCAGGTGATCATACATCATGGGGGGGATATCTTATCTCTCTACTACCCTCTTATGGGGGGGTATTTGATTGTATATACATGATGCATGTTGTCCTTGGGGGGTATCATTGAGTCCTCCATAGATCATGTTGTCTTGTTTTGTTTCTCTCTTTTGGAGAGGATTTTTGTCCCATAGGATTTTCTCCTTTTCTCCGCTTGTGAGAGATTGTTTATTTCCATTGCATTGTAAATGGGTACCTAACATGGCCTAGTAGCCGGGACCCATGGTCATAGTCTTTGCATAGTGTGCATAATAATCTTCTCCCTAAGTTGCACTTAAGGGGGGGTGTTGGTGTGAATAAATGTCTTGTACCTAGCTAATTCATTCACTAGGTAATTAGGGGACATATTCACATGGTTAAGTTTACTTAGGATAAAAGATTCTTTCTAGAAGTCTTAGTTGGCTTTTCTAGAACTTATCTTATCTAGCTAGGATGCATCATTTCCTAGGTGATTAGGTTGTTAGTTGTCTCATGTCATGTGATTATGACATTTGTCAACATCATATTCATTCCTATCTCTCAACCTTGCCCATATAAGCAAGGTATCTCTTGTACATTTGTAATCAAGCAATCAAGCAATTCAGCCATTAATCAATCTTGCATTGTGAAGCAAGATTTCTTGCCATTCTCTCTCTTGTGGAAGTGGTTTTGGTCAAAGAACTGATCTTGGGGGTGTTGGGGAGTCACATCAACTCCTACAAGATGTGTAGGATCATCATGGAAAAAATAGGCCCCTTAAGGGAGAAAATTTAGGAAAATCAAAGTTAGGCAACTAGATGTAAAATTTTTAATAAATTATCTATATTATTTAAAAAATATGTAAGAATAGAATTTGTAGCAAATTGAATGTAGTTTCTAAACTACTAGGCTTTTTTTTTTTTTAAATTCTATTTGGTGAAAATTTGGAATTTCAATGCAGAGGTACTTACCCTTAGGGAAAAATAAGAATTAGATGTCTTTGTAACCAATTCTAACCACAATGAAATCATAATATTTTTTTATAAGATTTTAGATATAAGTAGAGGACCTTAAGGTCTCGATGTAATGCATATTGTTTTGTAATTTTATTCCAAGTAAATAATTAATTATGAATTTTATTACAAATTTTAAAGTTCTACTGAGTGCACCTGTGTCTGACTACCTTAACTCTGGTTAAACTTCATGAAATCTAATTTTTTTTTAATCCCATAGTATGAAGCATAGAATGCATGATGTTTCGATTCAAAACAATAGATATCCTTTGAAAGCGCAGATGTTTTCAAATCTTACTCATCAAATCGACTTTTAGTTGTAATTAAAATAGAAAATGAATAATACTGATTAAATCCAAAAAGTAGCATAATTTATATTGGTGGAATGCTAACAATCTCCTTTAAAACCCTTTTTGTTTCATCACCTTAAAAGTCAATACCTACATACCCTACACATACCCATCATATCTTCACTTTCAACATCATGATCCCACAGACATACCCAATATTATCATTTTATTGTGGTTAGGGTGGTCAGACAGACACCTACTTATTTTTTCCCTAAAATTTAAGTACTACTAGACATTGAAATTTCAAATTTTCACCATATATATATATTTTAAATAAACCTAGTAGTTTAGAAACTACATTCAATTTGCTATAGATTCTATTCTTACATATTTTTGAAATAATATAGATAACTTATTTAAATGTTTATGTCAAGTTGCCTAACTCTGATTTTTTTGAATTTTTGGCCTCTTAAGGGCCAATTTTTTCTATGATAATCCTACACATACCCCTTTGCTTGAGATGTTTCTTTTGCCTTCAACAATTCTTCTTCACAATTTGCAAATAAACTCTAATAAAACTCTCTTCAAATTGCTACAATTAATAGACAATAATGAGCATTGAAAACTCCAAAGAGTTGTCAATTACAAAGCACAAAGCTTCCTCTAAAAAACCTATGCATATTTTGTGCAAGTAGAGTTTCAACATGTAACATGAAGTCAAATCCAATATCTCCTCAATTTAGGTGCCCCAAACTAAACTCCTAACTAATCGTTGGTCAAGAAAATATCTTCCAAGCTTCTCCTCAATGTTGGCACCCAAGAATGGAACCACTTAACTCAACCTTGTAAATATCTTTTCATGAAAAAGGTGCTAACTTTGAGATGCCAACATAGGCACCCAACGTGGGTCCAAGTCAATATTTTTAACCGAAACATATCTCTCCATCAATTCATGCAAAAATTATGCATGATTGATCATCCCCACTTAACTAAATGTATAACTCGTTATCTATCATTGAACTAAAGTCATTAGTCATGCATTCCAAGCCAATTGAAGTCAACTAGCATTCAACTGAAACTAACTACATGTAATTGAAGATAACTGAACCATAACTAAACTGAACTAAACTGAACTAAACTAAATTGAACTGAACTAAACTGATACTAAACTAAATTGAACTCCACTCATGTAATTGTCAATCCCTAACTTGTAGGATCTTTACATTTATTACTGAAGTGTTATCTTTCCTCCAAACAGTTAATTGAACTCAAGGTGGGTTTCACCTTCCATGTGGGTGCCCCATGTGCTCCTATTTTGTAGGAGATCTTCTTGGATGTCCCCACATGTTCCTATCATTTAGGAATAATCACAAATATCAATTTACATGGGTAGGTGTAGGATCATCATAGAAAAAACATGCCCTTAAGTGGCAAAAAATTTAGAAAAATCAAAGTTAGGCAACTTGATGTAAAAATTTGAATATGTTATCAATATTATTTCAAAAATATGTAAGAATAGAATTTGTAGTAAATTGAATGTAGTTTCTAAATTGTAACTAGGTTTATTTAAAAAATAAAAAATCTATTTGGTGAAAAATTTGAAATTTCAATGCAGAGTACTTTAATTTCAAATAAAAAATAAGAAGTAGGTGTCTATCCCAAATTATCCTAACTTACAAAAAATGATAATATTTTTTATAAGATTTTATATATAAGTATAATTCAGTATCCTCGATGTAGATGCAGCTACTTGGTAATTTTTTTCAGCAAATAATTAATTATGTATTTTATTTTACAACTTTAAAAATATAAAACTAATGTCTGACCACCTTAACTTGGTGAAAACTTCGTGAAATTCAATATTTTTGTTTAATCCTATAGTATGTGAAGCATAGAATGTGATGCATGTTTTGGATTCAAAAAATGTGATACCATTTGAAAGTTATAGATGTTTTTCAATCAGCCCATCAATTAGGACTTTAGTTGTAATTCTAAATAGAAAAATGAATAATACTCATTTATTAAATTCAAAGTAACACATAATTTATATTGGTGGAAAGCTAAGAACCTCCTTTAAAAACTCTTTTTATTTCATCAATTTTGGGTAAAAAGAAAGTCATCAGCCACATACCCTACACATACCTATCATATCACCACTTTTGGCCCATCATGATCCTCGCCAAGACATACCCACATGTTCATTTCATTCAAATTTAATCTCTTTCTAATTCTAGTATTGAGGAAAACATTCCAAGGACTTAGGAGATACTTGAAATATGTTTAGGATTGCAATTAAATGACATCCTATTCCCAACATTCTCCCATTTGAGATTATGCATTGCAATTATGCTAAACAAGGAATCATTATTATAAATCAGGTATAGGACTCTAGGTTAATGGCCTTCCTGCACCAAGAGAACTTATCTGTAGGAATTGGTTTCATAAGATAATCTATAGAATTGATCAAAGTGTCAACTTTCTCAATCAATACCTTCCCACTCTAAACCATTTCTTGCACAAATTAATACTGAAAATCAATATGTTTAGTACGAGCATGATACATAGGATTTTTGGAAAAAAAATAACACTTTGACTATCACATTCAAGTCTAATTGGCTTGCAATTAAAACCAATACCTTTCCCAAGTCTTTGTAACCAAAATGCCTCTTTAGAGACATGTGTAGCAGCCATGTACTTTACTTTTGTGGTGGAAAAAGCAACTTTGGGCTGCCTCTTACTCATCCAACTAATTGAAGCTCCAAACAAAGTAAACACATAGCCACTTGTCCTCCGACTTACCAGGTCTCCTACCCAATCTGAATCAACAAAATCGTGTATGTCCAATGATCTATACATAATATCAATATCATTAGCACCATGATAAAATAAATAGTAATCAGAAGTACCTCGTAAATATCTAAACACCCTCTTAACATAAGTCCAATGTTCTTTACCAGGGTTACACATAAACCTACTTCGAAGTCCCATTATTTGGGCTATATCTGGTCTTGTACAGACCATTGCATATATCAAGCTACCAACTGCACTTACAATGGAGTCACCAAGCCATTGTATAGACTTCCATACATGCATAACCATGGGCTCAAAACCATGAGCTCCAAAAACATGGACTAATACAACTAGCACAAAACCATGTGCTAAAGACCACTAAAGGTTAATCCACTAATTCTAACCCAATAACTAGTTTAACCCAACAACTCCCCCCTACCACCTAGGAGAACTCCTCTCTTACCAGGCCTTTCCTTTCAAGGATTGAGCAAGCCATACCAGGTCTTACAATCATCAGCCCAAATACATGTATTAAATTTTACATACAACTCCATTTTTAGTTTCCACATCTCATAACTAGATCCATTGAATCTTTCAATATCTAGACAAGAGGTAGAACTCATTGTAACATACTTCTTTTACAAATATGCAATAACAGAATAGTAAAAGCTCCCACTATAGCCAAAAAACCTTTAAAATTTTAAGAGAAAGGTGTCCCAAACTCTAACCAACCATTAGCTCTGATACCAAATGTTGAGAAATGGAGGTAATAATGTAGCTTTAGAACTTGTAAAACTATGAGATTGTAGATCTAATTAAGTGTTATTTGTTACAAATTCTTTGTGTTATCTGTTTAGATCAATTTTACCAATTGTAGAAAGTAGACAAAAGATTGTAGAAGAATAAGACCAGAAGATAGAGGTGACACAACATATACGTGGAGAAACACTTTCAAGAAAAAACTCCACCACCAAATTCAATAGTGCTTGTATTATTTAACATTAGAACATGATTACAATAACACTATATCAATCCTTTGTCTGAGATGCTTATTTTTCCTTCAACAATTCTTCTTCACAACCTGCAAATAAACTTTGATAAACTCTCTTCAACTTGCTACAATTTATGGACAATAATGAGCATTGAAAAATCCAAAGATTTGTCAATTATAGAGCACAAAGCTTCCTCTCAAAATCCTATGCCTATTTTGTGCAAGTAGAGTTTCAATATGTAACATGAAGTCAAATCCAATATCTCCTCAATTTTGGCACCCCAAACTGAACTCCTAACTAATCGTTGGTCAAGAAAATATCTTCCAAGCTTCTCCTCAAAGTTGGTGCCCAAGAATGGTCCCACTTAAATCAGCCTTGCAACTATTTTCTCATGCAAAAGGAGGTAACTCGAAGATGCGAACTTGGGCACCCAAGATGGGTCCAATTCAATCTTTGTTAACTAAAACATATCTCTCCCTCAATTCATGGAAACATTATGCATGATTGATCATCCCCACTTAACTGAATGTATCTCCTGTTATCTATCATGCAACTGAAGTCATTAGTCATGCATTCCAAGTCAACTAAAGTCAACTAGCATTCAACTGAAACTAACTACATGCAACTAAAGATAACTGAACCATAACTAAACTGAACTGAATTGAACTAAGCTGAATTGAATTGAACTGAACTGAGCTAAACTGAACTGGACTGAACTGAACTGATACTAAACTAAATGGAACTCCACTCATGTAAATGTCAATCCTTAACTTGTAGGATCTTTACATGTATTACTGAAGTGCTATCTTTCCTCCAAACAGTTAACTGAACTCAAGGTGGGTTCCACCTTCCATGTGGGTGCCCACTATGCTCCTATTCTGAAGGAGCTCTTCTTGGACATCCCCCCATGTTCCTATCATTTAGGAATAATCACAAATGTCAATTTACATGTTCATTTCATTCGAATTTAATATCTTTCTAATCCTAGTGTTGGGGAACACTTTCCAAAGACCTTGGAGATACATGAAATATGTTAAGGATTGCAATTATATGGCATCCTATTCCCAACAAGGGAATGGGTAGATTTCTATAATATAAGAGGGATTCACTGCACATGGGTCCCTCCCTTCTTGAGAGATCACTAGGGAATGAACTGCCTTTATACACCTCAAAATGAGAGATCAATAGAATGACAAGAAATTAAAGTTTAGTTATGTTTCAGGAAAATCCACTAGAGACTCTGAGAGAGAAAAACCAAGAGATTTCTATCCCAAAAGAGGGATCTCTTGGCCAAAAGATGTCAGCGTAGTTTTTGGACGTTAGCATGGAATTCTATCATCTAAAGGATGCAATGGAATCCTAAGCAACAAAGAACTCAAGAACTCAAATGAACAAAAACAAGTTTTACTTCTAAGCTCAGGCCTAAGGTGTGTTGGACAATATAACTAGTCAGAAAACAAGAAATAGAAATGAACACAAGGATGCTTGAAGAAAGCTTACTTTTTTCTAGATGACCAAACCTTCACTCCAAGCTCCTTTTTGTGACCTACACACAAAAGAATGAAGAGAAAGTTGTTGGGTGGCTGTATAGGGACCTGACTTAGTTAGACCCCTATTTTAGTGTTCCCACCTCCATATACAACCAAGTTGGAAAAGAAGTAAGCAAAGCGTGTGGTGAAAGAAAAACCCACTCAGGAGTAGAACCCACACCACAAAAAGTGTGGTGAAAGAAAAACCTGCTCAGGAGTAGAACCCACACCACAAAATAGTAAGTGAACAAGTATGAAAGGAAAGTGAAAGAGAGAGAGAGTATTACCCATGGATCTAGATCCTCTTCAGAGCACACAGATGCATTGTTGAGTGCTTGCTTGAGAGTTGTTACTGTTGGGAGGACCTCAATCCTACATGGCTTCACTTGTGAGAGCACTACTATCAAAAGTGAAGAGAACTCTAAATTGGAGCAAGTGAAATGAGAAAGCTTGAGTGTTTTTTCCGAACCCCAAAATGAGAGCCAAAAAGTGGTTTTTAATGCTTGCAAGGGCAGCAAAGATCCATTACTTTTGAAATTTAACCGCTAGGACATGTGTCTCGAGGGTTAGCCTTCCAAATTCCACGTTTTCAACTCAAGAAACCGATAGGACACTAGTGTGTCACAAAGACGTCCACACACCGCACATGCATCTAGAGCCTAGATTCTCAGGAAACATACCATCAAGTTTCTTTCGCTCAACCAAAAGTCTACATGGAGTTAGAATCATGAAATTCTAACCCATGGTATTTTGTCATTAATGTTCCAAGGCATCATAAATGTTAGGCAAGGATGCTAAAATGTGGAATTTCCCCTGGGTGCGATTCGGCAATATTACATTTTGCCCCCACTTTAGTGGGCTCGATTTTGAAAAAAATTAGCCTCACTAAAGTAGAAAGGAAAAATGTCATCTAAATTTTAAATTTTACGGATTTACGCGCCAATAGATATAGACCATAGCAGACACCAAAGTCGAGCTAACTGATACTAAAGGCTCCCCCAACATCTAAGCTCAACAAACAATGTCAGAACGGTTGTGAAAAATTGTTCAAAGCATTAACTTGCAAAACTCAAATTTTGGGTCAACTTCAAAAATATAGAAGAAAACTACTACAAAGAGAGGAATGATCAAGAAAAAAGTCATCGATTTGGAAGAAAAATATTATCAATAGATGACCTTATGCCCACTCCTGAATTTTCCCCCAAATTGGTGGGGAAAATTTAGGAGAAACTGGGGAGCCTCAAGCTCCAGGAAAGATGGGCCCGGGGGGGCCTATATATACCTAGGTGGACCCCTAGAAGGGTCATTTTCACTATTCACTGCAAACAAATTGTTGAGTTTTGTGAGAGAAAATTCAGCAAAATGTTGAGCTTGAGAGAGTATGAGGCATTGAGGTTGGAGCAGCTATGCCAAGACATCTTTGAGGGCCACGAGGTGGACCAAGTAGGTCTCTAAGCCCCAT
>VDFB02000008.1:103161123-103332917 GCA_007258455.2 Sequoia sempervirens | reverse complement strand
CTGCATCCAACATGTGCGTTGTCATCTTTGATGAGTGCTAGTGTCCTGACTCCACACTGTCATCTCAAAGACGCATTGTCATCTATGAGGCGACTATGGTGATTGGGAGATGCATGTGCGGTGCACATAAATCTCATTTAATTTTTTGTTTTCATGCAGAACTTTGATGTTCTGGCTCAAATTTTTTGACTTCTTATAGGAGTACTTGAGGATTTGAGAGCATCCAAGAGGGTGATTATTCTGGCTTGTTCGTGAGTAGAGGGACCATCTATCGGAGGATGAGGTCACTCATCTGCAGCGAGTCGCTCTCTAGCACATGTTTACCATGCTAGAGATGAGATACCATGAGAGGATGCTGACAACCCTTATGGAGTGGTGGGATGCCACCACATCATATTTCTAGCTACCCTATGGACGATGACCATGACACTCGAGGACATCTATCAGATCCTCAGGCTACCCATCCATGGATGGTGGGTGGCTCTCAATGATACACTATTGGCACAAGAGTAGAGGGAGGGCATCCTCTACTGCATGGGGAGGACTAATGGCAGTGATGGCACGGGTCATATCTACACCCACTAGGAATGACCATGCGAGGACCATGACACCAGTGCTCCACCGAGTCATGGTCATGACCGTTTCCTTTCAAATCATGATTGATGGGTGAGGCTCAAACCTACATAGGGGCCTTGTCCACACTATCAAGGAGATGGTAGGGAATAGGACAATTTTTTTCCTGTAGGCACAACATGCTAGCACACCTCTACCAGGAGCTAGACTGGTATGTGCATTACGAGTACTGTATCCTCACAATGTGCACTCTTTTGTAGGTGTGGGCCTTTGCCCACATCATGTGGACCTAGCCAGCCAATTTTCCCTAGCAATGGTTGTATCATATTTCCATGGCCCGCTATTATGACATGACAGGCCAGTGGAGGTTTGGAGACCTACAGTTTTGGCATTTACAATTCAACACTCTTACTATGGATAGGGTCTAGTGGAGACCCTACCAATTTTTTAGATGGCTGGACAACAACAGGGACCTAAGGAACCTGTAGTAGGATCATTTTTTGATCAACTAGAGAGATTTTGTTATAGTACCCTAATACTAGAGTTGATTCATGTGGAAATATGGCCGATTGTAGACTATAAAAGTATATGTGCCCACCTATACTAGGGCCTACAAGAGTGCGGCGAGGGTGGGGGATTGACCTCACCCTACTATTATTGATATCATCTCCTCAGATGATGATGAGTCTGATCATGATCAGTCGCTCTTAGCGGCAGCTGATAGTGTCAGAGTGGCTACAAATTTTGCATGGTGGTGGGAGAGGCATCACCCTACTCCTATGTGGTGAGGGTGGCTTGGGAGGGGATCCTAGTCCATAGGGGTACTTTCCACCCTAGCCTCCATAGGTCAGGCAGAGAGGTTGGCAGAAGGATGGTGAGGTGGAGGAGGCACCAGAGGTAGAGGAGGTGACACCACCAAGGCTAAGGTAGCTGAGGAGGTCAAATCCCCCATCAGCTACCCCCATCTCTTCGGCACCATTGGCTTCCACTATAGTGGTGGTGACTCTAGCATCACCAGGAGTGGCTACTGATACTGATGGTGCAGGTCTGAGTATCGATCCTCACCCTGATCCAACATGGCAGCCAGGGGACCAAGTATACGAGATATGTCATTTATGTTTCTATGCTTTTAGTTTTCTATTTTTGATATATGTATATATACATGCCATATAATATTGATACATCTTTCTTTCTCTGTGGTTGTAAAGGATGCATGGGGATGGGTTGGGATTATTGCTTAGTGTATTTTAGAGGTCACCTTTGATGTGCTGATCCAAGGGTTGGTCCTTGAGGCTTATCGACCAATGTTTGTAGGACAACATGCCCCCAACTTCAAGCCAGTTGCGCACTTGAAGACCGCTTATGAGGAGCGGGGCATGGAGATTTACCAGCTTACTCTAGAGCTGACGTCTCTTGAGGATAATGTGATTAGCTGTCGGGGAGCTATGGATGACACTCGTCGAGTGAGACATGGTTGTGAGGATGCCGAGATGTGATGCCCTCCAAAGTCATCTTGATGACCTCGATGAGTAGCCAAAAATTGTGATCTCGACAGATGTTCAGCGACTACAAGATGAGTTGAGCTAGGAGGAGTTGACCATCTCTTCCCTATAGGGAGAGATTAGAGGGATGTGGGAAACTTTGTTCTGTATCATGCTCCCACCGATCATGCTCCATGTCCACCATCTAGCCTTTCCTGAGGGTTCCATAGTATCCACCAGAGCTAGA
Source organism: Sequoia sempervirens (assembly GCA_007258455.2). Taxonomy (NCBI): domain Eukaryota; kingdom Viridiplantae; phylum Streptophyta; class Pinopsida; order Cupressales; family Cupressaceae; genus Sequoia; species Sequoia sempervirens. The sequence continues at coordinate 103,330,616 of VDFB02000008.1, read as the reverse complement.
GGGTTCTAGGAGCCATGCACCGCAATGATTAGAGGCTCATTATCAGTTTTTGTATACCATTTTTGTAGCGAGACACATACATAAATATACCTGTAGATCTTTTGTATAGACATATATTCAGCAGCCACTCATTTTTTATAGTAGTGGTGCGATACATGTACATGAAATTGATACATACATGCATATATATATATACTCTAATATCATGGCATTGTTCATTTGGATATGTATGTTCTTTATTTTTTATGTATGTTTATGCTATGGATATTATATGCTCATATGGATGTACACTTACATTAGATGCTAATCATGATTTAATAAACACACATGGTTGTATGTTATTAAATAATGATGATCTAATCGTCTTTAAAAGATGTAATGTGATGCATGAACACACACACACACATTGTCATATCATAACAAATTTCTTTTGATAATGTGTTAATGAATAATTTCAATATAAGTAGTGCTACTTCTCTTCTATAGAGAGAACACTACATAGATGACACATAGAACACTACGCATAGTATCAATGAAGATGCATCAAATTAATAGGCTCTTTCAAAGGCGTTCCATCCATAGATGACAATCCATAAGCACTTGAACCATATATGGAGATCACAATGTAAGGACCTAACCAATTGGGACTAAATTTTCCTCTCTGATCAGGTGGCACATTTACATTCCTCTATTTTTCATAGAGAACCAGATCTCCTATCTTAAAGGTCCTAGGAAGCACACTTTGATTATATTGCCTAGATAACCATTGTTGATAAGATTTAAGATGTTTGAGGGCTCGTAAATGGCACTTGTTGAGCATCTCCAGCTGATGCAAATGGTTAACATGGTAGGTTGAACATCGTCAATTAACCATTTAAGGGAAACCTGCAAAGATGAAATTTCCAACGCTAAAGGCATGATAGCTTTGATACCATACACAAGGTTGTAAGGCATCATTCTTATAGCCATTCAAACACTCATGTGATAGGCCCACAAAGCATAGGTTAATTGAATATGTCAATCCTTACCGTGCTTATTAACTATTTTATGGAGAATAAGATCAAGAGTTTTATTGGATGCTTCTACTTGACAATTGGATTGTGAGTAGTACGGCATGGAAACTTGTGCTAAATATGAAATTTCTCAAGGAACTACCTCATTTCCTTGTTCTTGAATGATGTACCATTGTCAGAAACAAGCATAGTAGGAAATCCAAACTAAGAAATGATGTTGTTCATGAGGAAACTATAGATAGCTTCAGCGTTCGTGGATCAAAGTGGAATAGCTTCAATCCATTTCGTGAAGTAATCTGTAGCGGTAATGATGAAGTTATGTCTCTTGGAAGAAGGAGATGATATTTTTCCAATAATATCCAACCCCCATCTTGTAAATGACCAAGGAGAAGTTTGATTTTGTAATTCTTGAGTAGGTGCATTAATAAGATGACTATGTTGTTCACATTGAAGGCACTTATTAACAAAATCAAAGGAATCTTGTTCCATCATTTCCTAATAGTTCCCCATGTGTATCAGTTTTCTTGTCAAGGATCTACCACTAGAATGTCCTCCAAAGCTTGAATGGGCTTCCTTAAGGGCAAGGGGTATTTCCTTTTTAGTGAGACATTTGAGAAGCAAGTTGTTATAGCCTTTCTGATAAAGGACATCAAATAGAATAACGTAACATACCGAAAGCTTTCTTATATGAGTGCGATCATTATTTGTCACATCATCAGGAAAGTTTCTAGTCTTTAGGTAGTTATAGATATTAGAAAACCATTCTCTCAAGTCCACATGGAAACATACAAGGGACTCAACTTTTGGTTGGTTGGGAACTGCAGGGGTCCGCAGGACTTGGACCACAAAGTCATATTCTTTCATATCTTCTTCTGAAGGTACTAAGGAAGCAACACTTTCCATGGCATCAACATGTCTATTTTCTCTCCTAGGGACACTATCTATTGTGAAAGAGGAGAACTATTTAAGCAAGAACAAGGTAAGGTCTCAATATCAGGACAACATACTTTTCTTAGCTTGATAGGTTCCCATTATCTGGTTCACTACAAGTTCAGAGTCACCTAGAATATGAAGGAATTCAACTCCTAGAATGATTGTGACACGTAAGCCAACAATAAGGGCCTCGTACTCAATGATGTTATTGGTACCAGAAAAATCTAGTCGAAAGGATAGAGGAACCGGTTTACATTTGGGGGATATCAAAACCCCACCAGCTCCAAAACTAGTTTAACACTTCAATCCATCGAAATACATCTTCCATTCAAGGTCATGATCAACTACAAAAATATTTTCATCATGAAATAAATGCAACCCTAGAGAGGAGCGAGATGAGGGAGCATTTGCTAGCTGATCCACAATCGCTTGACCCTTTATTGATTTATGAGTAACAAAATTTATGTCGAACTCAGAAAGCAACATGACCCATTTCACTAATCTCCCAGCCAAGTCGACACTAGAGAATAAATGTTTTAAGAGATCAGTTTTTACTATGACGTGCATCTCAACATGGAGAAGATAGTGCCTCAACTTCCATGTCGTGAAGATGAGAGTGAGGCATTGCTTCTCCATGGAGGAATAATGGGTTTCATAGTGAAGCAGAACACGACTAATGTAATAGATTGATCTCTCCTTCCCTGTGTCATCATATTGAGCCAAAAGAGCTTCCAAAGAATATGTTGATGCAACAAGGTAAAGCAAAAAGGGTTTGTCTTGCATAGTCAATATTAGTACGGGAGGATTGTCTAAATAGGTTTTTATTGACTCAAAAGATTTTTGACACTCTTCATCCTATATGAAGTGAACATCCCTTTTCAATAGATGAGTGAAAGGGACGGTACGATCAACCAATTGAGCTATAAATCTATGAATTTCCTGGATCTTCCCCTATAAACTTTGTAACTCAATGATATTCCTTGGTGGAGACATGTTAACAATGTCATCAATAATATTTGTATCAACCTCAATTACATAGTGAGAAACTGTAAACCCCAAAAGCTTGTCGGTGTCAATGCCAAAGGCACACTTATGAGGGTTTAGTCTCATCTTTTAGAGTTGAAGCCTTTCAAAGATAAGGTGAAGGTTCTTTACGTGATCATGATGGGTTATCAATTTTTCTAATATTTCATCAATGTAATCTTTAAAGATCTTATGGATAAAATCATAAAATATTAGTCATAGCCCGTTGGTAAGTTGCTCCTACATTCTTTAATCCAAAGGTCATGACCAAATAAAAAAAATTACCCCATAGGATAGTGAAGGTTTTCTTGTATTGATCATCCAAGTTAATACAAATCTTATTGTAACCTGAGTACCCATCCATGAAAGACAATAATGCATGGCCTGCAGTCGAGTCGACAATCATATCTATATTATGCAATGAAAAATTATCCTTAAGAGAAGCATTATTGAGGTCATGGAAATCGATACATATATGAATATGACCATTAGGTTTACTAACAAAAACTATATTCAAAATATAGGGGGAATAGTCAATCAGATAGATAAAGCCTATCTCGGTCTTGACATCAATGCCACCCTGGGATTAATCTTTCAGATTTTCCGCTTAGCAAGCTTGGCATCGGGACATAGGACATAATGTGGACCACTATAGATTCATTAATACTAGGCATATCCTCATACATCCAAGTGAAGATATCGGGGTGAGAATGCAAGAGATTAGAGTGTTCATCTGCTTCTTCCGAAGAGAGGCACTTCTCGATCTTGATTACTTTTTCTGAGGATTTAGGATCCATAGAAACTTCAATAGTATCTCTTTTAAGGAGAGATAGTATGAAATCATTACCGATGTTAGATAGAGGATCTTCCTCATCAATACTCAAAATAGACTCTCCAAAGTACGCTTGACTATTCAAATGATATGGGAATCATTTCTTGTGATGATAAGGAGGCTACAGGGAATAAGCACCTAGAAATTTCTCTAGAACCTCATCCGAAGAGAAGACATCAAGAGGGACCTTCTTGACCTACTCCCTTTCCTCTATTAACTTAGGGTGAACCAGTTTCAACGTTCGACTGAGATCATATTAACACTCCACCAAGGCTTTTGCTTGGCTTGTTCTACAGAGCATCCTAAACCCATATAGCGTTGTCCTAGCTTGAACTGGATAGGGACCTAGATTCCTTGCTCGATGTGCCCCAGCTCATTTTTCTCATGGCCATATCATAGATGTTGAGAGTTGAAGTAGTGTCAATGAGGGTACACCTAATACCAATGTTATTAACATTAATTATAATCCTTAGGGGATTTTCTTGCTTCTGCACATTCGGAGGTGGGAGCTCCTAAGGGTGGAATGTAATATTTGTCCAATCCATGCGAATATGAGCCAAAAATACATTAACATCCATAGGCCTAGCAGAGGCAAGAAATAGAAATCTTTTGTAAAGCTTCCTAAAGCATTTCTTGATAAACTTGAGCGGTCTGAAGAAAATCCCAAAACGAGATCTTAGAGGAGTAATGCGAAGTTGCTCGAAAAGATCATAACTGTCTAGTGCTTTGATCATAGGCTTAGGTGCTAAAGGAAAGCTTGGTTAAAAAGATGGTAAAGGGGTAGAAATAGATGGTTGTGATGTAGGGATGAAAGGTTGTTGATTCAGGTTTTGTTTATTACTCCTTGTAGGATATGTGTGCCCAACAACATTATAAGATGGAGAATCTGTAGCTTTTATGAATCTTGAATATAGTTTCGATGAATCGCTATGACACGAAATACCATAAACAAAAGAGTCGACTGGGGTCATGTAAATGATGAGCTTCTTAGGGTTCAGAAGAGCCACAAAGACCACGACCACATTTACTGACTCCTCAGCTAGCCGCGAGGAAATTTTTTTAGGAGATTTATAGATAGGGGAGAGTGCTTCTAAGAAGTCATCTAGAGCATCTTCCAACATATCGAAATCTTCCTTAGAATAGTCATTATCACCAACATGCAACATCGCAAAGAAAGATCTGAATTTCACGTCAAGTTCACCAAAATGTGACATAAGAGGGATTCACTACACACGGGTCTCTCCTTTCTCAAGAGATCACTAGGGAATAAACTGCCCTTATACACCTCAAAATGACAGATTAGCGGAATGACAAGAAATTAAGGTTTAGTTATGTTTCAAGAAAATACACCAAAGACTCTGAGAGAGAAAAATCAAGAGATTTCTATCCAAGAAGAGGGAGCCCTCGACTTGAAGACGTCAGTGCAATTTCTGGAGGTTAGAGAGGCACACTATCATCTAAAGGATGTGTTGGCATCCTAAGCAACAAAGAACTCAAAAACTAAAATAGACAGAAACAAGTTTTACTTCTAAGCTGAGGCCTAAGCTATGTTGGACAATATAGCTAGTCAGAAAACCATAAATAGAAAGGAACACAAGGATGCTTGAAGAAAGCTTACTTTTTTCTAGATGACCGAACCTTCAATCCAAGCTCCTTTTTGTGACCTACACACAAAAAAATGAAGAGAAAATTGTTGGGTGGCTATATAGGGGCCTTGCTCAGTAAGACCCTCGTTTTGGTGTTCCCACCTCCACGAATAGCCAAGTTGGAAAAGAAGTTAACAAAGCATGTGGTGAAAGAAAATGCCGCTCAGGAGTAGAACCCACACCACAAAAAGCATGCGGTGAAAGAAAAACCTGCTCAAGAGTAGAACCCACACCATAAAATAATAAGTGAACAAGTATGAAAGGAAAGTGAAATAGAGAGATAGCGTTACCCACGGACCTAAACCCTCTCTGGAGCACACATAAGCACTGTTGGGTGCTTTCTTGAGAGTTTTTGTTTCTATTGGGAGGACCTTAGTCTGACATGGATTCATTTGTGAGAGCATTGCTATCAAAAGTGAAGAGAACTCTGAATTAGAGCAAGTGAAATGAGAAAGCTTGAGTGATGTCTTCCAACCCCAAAATGAGAGCCAAAAAGGGGTTTTTAATGCTTATAAGGGTGACAAAGAGCCGTTAATTTTGGAATGTAACTACTAGGACATGTGTATCACGGGTTATCCTTCTATATTCCATTATTTTAACTCAAGAAACTGATAGGATGCTAGTGCATTGTGCAGATTTCTACACACCGCGTGTGCGTCTAGAGTCTAGATTCTTGGGAAACATGTCATCAAGCTTTTTTCACTCAGCCACAAGTCCACATGGAGTTAGAATCATGAAATTCTAACCCATTGGATATTTTCATTAATGTTCCAAGGCATCATAAATGATAGGAAAGGATGCAAAAATGTGGAATTACCCCTGGGTGCAATTCAATAATATTACAATTTCACATCTAAACAAGATAATGGATGCCTCACCCATGCATATAGTGCTCATTTGGGATAAGGATGGGTTGAGAAGGCCTAGTTGGAAAGATCAACTTCCTTGTATTCACAAAAGGAATGTTGGTTCCGCATGTGTCACCCTATCGGACTGGGACCTAGTGAGAGGTTTACTAGGACAACCATAGATGGGGGTTAGGGTCTAATGAGAGACTACTGGGACAACCCATGTCAGGACCATGCAATGACACTCTTCCCTATTTTATTCTAGCATTTAGTAGTTATGTTTTCCCCTTTTGTTGTGTGAATTCCTCTAGAAGTAGTGTATGTGTTTATGTGATGTTAATGTTGTTGCAGTGTTGTTTTGGAGTCATGTATAGCCTTTGTTTATGTTAGCATGTTTTCTTCTTGAATTTTTGTTTGTAGTGGCACTTTTGGTTATCTCCTAGAATGAGGGGTGGACCTTAGGTTGGTGATTTTTCCACCATTGGGTATCCTTGTTGCATGTTCATGTGTGTGGAGGTTGTACCTTGTGTAGAGGATTCTAGTTTTTGTTCTAGTTTGATAAGACACTCTTTTATGTATATGTAATGGATTGTATCCTGGTTGTACCATTTATTGTAATTTGATGTATTCTTCCCACATGTGCTTAGGGAAGCATTATTGTAAACTTTGAAATGATGTAACAAATTCTGATGTACTCTCATGTTTAATGGAATTTGTGTATGTATTTGTTAGTTATTTATAAATGATCTTTAATGTTGTTTAGCCGATGACATTTTATGGAATCATTTAATGTGGTGGATTTATATGAACTTTATTGTTAGATAAATCATGTTAACATATTAGTTAATGAAATAATTGCAGCTCTTGATTAATAGATATGTTAGTGGCATAGTCATGGAACCTTAGAGGACTTAGGGTTAGATTAGATTTTAAGTTATGATATGTATTCCATTAATATTTCCTTTAAAAAAAACTGTTTTGTTATTAAGTCTTGGTTTTTGTTATCCTCTAGGGTTCCTTGGTGGGGCATTACACAATGTATACACCTTATGAAAAGATAATGGTTGAAAAGTTCTTGTGCCACAACAGCAAGAGAAAAGAACTTAGGGAAGTGAAAAGGAAAATGAGATCCCTAGTAACTTGTGTAAGTTGGGACTAGTTAAGAGTTATCCTTGGAGTAGGAACTCCTAAACCAAAAACTTATGATATTACCTAGGATTGTGGAAGATTATGCAATCAGGTTATGTAGGAAGGTTAGGAAGAATAACCAATATATAGTTATATGAATTTAATGGAATGAGAAGAAATGAGATAATCCTTTTATACTAGCAACTATATTTGTAAAGAGTCAAGGATTTTTGGATTCGCTGAAAACACTATGAATCTGTGTATGAAAAGATAGCATAAACTAGATTGAAGTAGGAAGTCAATGAAGGAGGTATCCAAAAGTGTTGGAGAACTCTTGACACAAATATAATTCTTGTGTAAAGATAGGATCTTGCAAGAAATTATTTAGTATCTATGAAAAGAGAAAAAATTGGAATGGTCAGAAAGAAGTAATCAACAAAGTGGAGAAGGTTCCACCAACCAAAATCGATGAGATTATTGGACCTTTGATTAAGATGAGAGAACAAGACCAAACAACTTTGGCATCTTTAAAAGTTATGAAAGAATACGATTCCAATCATTGGAATAAAGTCACTTGAAAAGGTGAGTATAGGAAAGACACCTATAAAGGTAAAAAAGGTTAGTTTGACCAAAGGTTTGGTAGTACATAGATAGGTTGAAGTATAATATGAACTCACCAACATTTTTGTGAAAATCAACATATGATTAGAGGTTCTAGAAGGAAATGGAATACGATAAGGCACTAGTTTCAGATCAATAGAAGTTGTAAGGAAAACAAAGTTCTAAGTATAATGGTACATTAACCTTCAAGGTTTTGTAAGTACAATTAATCCTCCACAAAAAGGATAATTGGAATATAATTGGAAAAAATAGAGTGCCTCTTAACTTGTTAAGTTTATGATTATTCATTAGATCTCCCATTGGATGATCCAAAATGTTGAAATCTATGAGATAGAAAACAATGATGAATCTAACTTTGGGAAAAAGTATATTTGAGGTATGCCATGAGGCAAGGTAAAAGACAATAGAAAGCCAATGATGAGAAATGGTTAATCATTTCAAGGAAGCAAGTGTTTGCTAGGAATTTGACATGAGTAGATCAAAAGTTGTGGAAACACTAAGGGGGGGAGGAAGAGAGTGGATTGACTCGAGTAAAGTACCCCACCCAATGAAAAATGTGGAAATGTTTTCAATTTGGAAGAACTAATGACTTCTTAGTAAGTCATGGTGTCAGTTAAGTCATACATCTTATGACCACAAAGAAAAAGGTATTGGAATTTTGGTGAAAGATAACCACAAAGGTCAAGAGTTATGACCTATTATCATCCCATACCTTATATTTATTTAATTGGAAGAATCAAATCATATTATCATTGATGCCTTGGAAAAGGATAGTCGAATAATTTGATCATGATAGGAAAGATCATTGCATATGGGATTGGCAAAGGAAGATCTAGGTTACTTGTGATTAGAAGAAAGTGTCTCTATACTCCAATATACCTTATATGAGGATTTAGATTACAATGTTATTTCTATACATAAGTAGTAATACTACATATTATAAAATATATCCATGTAGGAAAGCAACTCAAGACAGTATAGCTTATTGTGCTAAGAGACCTGATGATGAAAATGTTTAGCCATAATCCATAGAGATGGAATGAAAAATAAGGTAGGATATGATGCTACGCAAATGCATCAATTATCTGTAATTGATAAATAACTTGATCACTACCTAATTTTTGAAGGAAACCCTAGGTTTGGAATAACCTAATTTGGACAAGAAGTTCATTCAAATAAAGATAGAGATCTTAGAATAAGATTTAACCTATTGAGCTAGGTTATGTGCTATAATATTCATTAGCACTTTTAAGTTGGGAATAACTTACTTGATTGAGTTGTACATTTGGTCTTGATTTGGACATATAGGGGTAGAGAAACCTGTAACATTAGACTAGTCAACAATTGAGAACTCTATCCTAAGAATTGGAAGGGAATATTAAGATAGAGATTCACCCATGAGAATGTGTAAATTACTTGAGCTTATGAAATTATATGTGAATGGAAACATAGGTGGGATACCTAGTGAGTTAAAGATGCTACTTTAAACTCTAGAAAGAAAGTCATAATATTGACAAGACTCTACTTTGATTGAATCTTGTATTAAAAGGGGATACACTCTCGAAAGGAAGCATTTATTGTTATGTTGGAACATCATATAATTTTCATTTAGCATGAAATCTTGGGAATTTTACTAAGTAGAACATCAAAGAATGTTACTGGTACTCAACTAGGATATACCAAAGTTGGACTCTTCTATATGATTAAGAGAATCAATCAAACCAACAAGGAACATTTATGTTTGGAAATTAGGTATGCAAGTAAATTTGATATCTTCTAGGGACCAACATGAATGAACAAGGATTAATACTCAAAATTAGTACCAATTCTTATCAGGAAAATTAGATTGAGTTAAAATATGGATTACATCTTTTAAATAATCCAAGGATAGAAAAAATCCATGGTATGGATGTCCTAAGATAAATGGGATTTGTCTTTGTAAAAGTTATAACCATTATTAAATGGGAATTAAAGATGGTTTATGATTGTAAAATAGGTTTTCAAGTAGTCAAAAAATAGACTATTATTGGATATTAAAGAAACTATGTACCAAAATTTTGGAAAGATTCAGTAATGGAATGAGGAAATTAATGTCAGGGTTAGGACATTGGAACAACAAAGGGAATTGTCAGATGAGGATTCACTATAATTTGGAGAAGATAGAGTAAGAAGCTGCACAGGATGTGACAAGGTAATGTCTAGTATGCTAGGAAATGAAGATTGGATTTCATCATTGGTAGGACATGTATAATCTCTTGAGATTACAAAGGGAAAGTGGTAGAACACAAGATAGATCAATCTATCTATGTTGGTAAAATTGACATAATGTTCTAAGTGGACAAACTCATCAAAGTAACCAACACTTTTTGGGAAACTTAACGTATAGGAATTTGGTCCTAAATAATATATTGTGGAAGGTAGTTTCCTAGTAATCCTGAGAAGGTTATTTTAGTTTTAGAAAATAATGATAGGGTTGTGTAAACCATGAAAATACTATGAAACATTCAGTTGATCGAATGTGCAATATATTATTATAGTCAAATAAGCGAAAATGGTAGATTAAATCTTGAATGATTTATAAAATTCTAACATTGAAGTTTGGACCATTATATGGAAAGGAAGCCTGGAAACTCTATTAGGCTGAAATAGGCTTAGTAATAGGGTTAACCATAAACTTGATAGATTTTCAAAAAGGAGTAAAATATTGAAGATATCAAGGAAACGTTGTCAATATAAAGCTTAAGTATGAAGTAGTATTAGGATTTGGTAGATACCCAGGAGCAATGCTATGCTCGAGATGGACAAGTAATCAAGAGAAAGTACTTTATGGTAAGGAAATGGATGTGTAAGTGACAAACAAACTTGGTTTATGAGTTATAGGTCTAAAATTATAAATAACAAAGGGAAAGGACAAGACCCATGATGTAGTGTACAATGCATCAACATTCCTTAACTATTTCAATTATACTAAGGATGAATTCATGGACCAATGATTTCTGATCACTATGTTTTAGGTGTTATATATAGATACAATTATATCTTGGATGTTTACATGTAATAAAGCTCTTTGGGAGAGTAAGTATGTGTAAGGCATACAAGATATCCATTTGCAGTAGGAGGACACTTGAAGCAAGGTCCTGCTACATAGGATGAATGTTTTATAAATCTTACATAATTTGGAAAAGGTAAGTAAAACTTAATTTGAACTTAACTATATGTTAAAAGGATATAGATCATCGGGGATGATGATTCACAAGGGGGGAAGTATGTTACACCCCAAATTGTGAAGTTACTATTTACTATTACTACATAGGGTAAATGTGAATGTAATGTGAAATTTGGAGATGAATTAATGATGCTTGTACCTTGTTATCAATATGAATGTTATCTCATATGATGTTGTTTCATTTGATGTTATTTCAATTGATATTATTCATGGTAAAATATTGCATATATGTGAATATATGGTTATTGAATTATTGTTATGCTAACTTTGAATATGTATATATATATACTTATATTGTGAACAATTGATTGCCAAGTGCATGTGTAAGTGATTGTAGGAAATGTTGATTTCTCCAAGGGGAGGGGAAGGATCACTCGGGAGAAGATCTTGGTCAGGTAACCAGTAAAATAAACTATTTGAGCAGCCACACACCACCTTAGATTGAGTGAACCGAGTCAGTTTGTGTGGGTTATAGGTCTAGGTCATCCATAGCTGGTATGTGTGCATTAGGAGTCTTTTTTACTTCTACATGCATTTGTGAGTGATTTTTATCTATTTGGTTTTTGAGATCTATCTTGTTACATTACAATCATATGGATAGGTGGGATGTAATTGGAAGTATGTCTATATCTATGCACATGTGTGTCTAGAGGATTTGATGACATGTATATGCATATGTATAACGATACCACACATACACACCTATCAATCTGATGGTAACGTAAATGGATGTAAGTGAATCAGAAGTGGACATATATACATATGTATAGTATATACACATATCCATAGGGATATTCATATTGGTACAATTGTACGTTGGCAAATGGATATGCTCATACAGATGCATCAATATGACATACCTACACATACATGTACATAGAGGTTATATACAGGTATATATATGTATATATGCACACATCATGTGTAATGTGGATATTATTATTATTTCCTTTAGAATTAACATATATATATGTCAGATGTATGCTAACTGGCTCACGATATATATATTTGATAAATATATATATGTAAATATATATTAAATATTATATATATATATGTTATAGATATATTAATACATATATATTTATACTATGGTATTTAAATAAATAAATAAATATATGTTTAATATATTGTAAACTATTAATATATATAATAAAATATATATAATTCATATTATTCTCAACTTTGGAAATCAAATTACTCAGATTTAACAAATGAGTTGATATTTTGAAGAATTCAACTCATGAATATAAAATTTGGGAAATCAAATTATTTCTGAAACTATTGTAAACAATGATTTTGGATTGCCCGAATGCTTTAAGCTCCTTCTAGGGTTTTTCACCTAAAATGGGGAAAGAATTGGGGTCAAAAATGCAAATTTCTACAAGCAAGATTAATGTAACTAGAATTTAATGTGTCTAATTATGATGTAAATGTACTAATATTGAAAGGAAAATGATTTAATGATTCAAAACCCAAGAAATGCAAAGTGCTGGAAAACACATTATGATGTCCAAAAACACCTAAAAATGCAAGTAAATGATGAAATAACTGAACAAAACTAGAGAGGTACACCTAGAATATGGAATCTTATGTGGAGAGATTCTGTAATCCTATAGAATTGACTAAAAATATTGATTGGGACACTTACGACAAGTTGGGCGACTTAGTCCTAGTTTCGAGAAAAACTGTCAGAATATGAATCTGCCAAATGAGTATCCAAAAATGCATAAACCACTTTTTAGGCTTGGAAGTGGGACTAATTCACCATTGGTGGTGACTTAGTCCACCTACATTTTTTAGGAATTTCGAGACAAGATCCTGTAGCTTCAGGTCTGCACTTGCTTTTCTGACAAGTGTCCAGTCTTGATTCTATAGAAAACAAAATAAAATGAGTCTCCAACCTTGAATTAGGTCTTTGTTTACTTGAGTAGCTTTGATGACTTGTTTACCACTTTTCAACACCTATTTCTTTGACAAATCTTCCTACACAGTCTGCAAACACACATGCAAAGAGGGAAAAATGGTTAAGGGTTAGAGTATAGGGGTTTGCCTTGGTCAAACCCCACTTTGGTAATCAAACCCTAGATAATGAAATGAAATGAGAAAAGAATGAAAAATAAACAACATGCAATGTCATAAACTTAACAAACCATTGATGTAGAAATCTAAATACATGCAATGAAGTGCTCTAATGGATGACTTGATTATGCTTAAAGTGCTTGAATGCTTGAGAATGATTAAGTTAATTGCTTGAGTGAACACTTGAATGAATTAGATGTAAAATGAGAGGAAAAACCCTTATTTATACTTTTTCTTGCTAAATCACAAGCTGACCTCAAGGGTTAGAGAATGAAATCCCATCAGAAAATTGAAATAATTTTGATTTTTGTGCCAAAAAGGACTAAGTCGCCCCTACTGGCGACTTAGTCCCACTTAAGAAAATTAAGTGGGTGTTAGGAATTAAAGGGCATTAAATTTTTTCTAATAGGAATATCCTCAAAAAAACACTTAAGGATGTTTGGAAAGTATATTAAGGGGTCATTTAAATAGGATAAAGGGTTGAATTAGTGATGAAAAGTCTAGAAAAGCGTGAAAGTGGGTTACAACACTTTTAAATAGGACTTGGTAAGTGATAAAAAGGTATTATTTAGGTGAATTATGATGAAATCATCTTAGAAAAGTGTGAAAGTGGGTTACAACACTTCACAAAACCTTTACAAGACATCCTAGAAGTATTAATTATTCACAAGGGTCCAAGGCCTAATGTGAATGTGTTGGCCACATTACAACATTAAATCTAGGCAAAACCAAGCCAAAATCCACCAGGAGGGCTTGAACATGAGAAAAAGTAGAAGGGTTACTTTTTCTGTGTCCACAGTCAGCCCCCACTTTAGTGAGAGGATGAACCTGCTTCAAACTCACACTAAAGTAGTCGATCATGCAACCAAGACGGGGTCTAAATGAACTAATGCTTGATAAGATGAGATGAAAATAATCAAGAGGGATGATCAAGCCCCCAGGATCATGATTTGATGGAAAATAAAACATGAATGTAAAGGAACACACATGATGATGAGAAGATATGAAAGAAAGCTTTGATTATTTTTCTAGCCCATTGTGGATCAAATCTAGGCTATTTTTTTGAAATAAGAAATGTGTACTCACTCTGAGGCGATGAAACTCATGGTTGTCTGTTGGGTAAGAAATTCCAAGTATATTCACTCTAGGGCCATGAAACTTTTGGTTGTCCGTGGGGTGAGAAATCCACAACATACTCACTCTAGGGCCATAGAACTTCTGGTCATCCGCGGGGTGAGAAATCTCAAAAGTTGGCTATGGGGAAAGTCGTGCCTCAAAATGGGATTCCCAGTCAACCATATCAAAGTTATACCTCTTGATAACTTTAATAAGGTGCCACAAAGACAATTTCATTTCGTGCTTCATGAGACAAGCAAAGCTTTGCATGCTTAGAACTCATGAAAAAATGCAATGGCACCATAGGCATGCAAGCTATGTTATACAAGGTGGTCATGTAAATATAATATGCAATATGCAAAAGAAATGTTCAAATGAGCCTTGCTTAGTTCATGCGAGGTCTTAACTTAGGGAACATTGTGTCTAATGTCTCCAAGAGAGGACCAATCAAAGAATATAATATTCATAGCCTAGGGGATGGAATGCATCACATCAAGGAAGTAAGAGGAATGTTATATGATAAGATAGATCATGCTCATGAAGGAAATCACACTCAATGTCATCCACAAAGTGAAAAATACATTGTATGAAGTGACAAGGCTACACTAAGAACCAAGAAAAAGAAAAATGAAAATGAATAATGCCAATGTATGCCCCCACTTTAAAGGAATTGCTACACATCATTCTGTGAGCAATTACTTTAAAGTAGCAAAGTAAAAATGTAAAAAGAAACAAGACATGAGAGCCAACTTGGAAATCCCCTATACCAAGTCATATGATTCCAAGCAAGGCTACATCATGTGAAGGAAAAGGCACAAAAGAAAGAGGGGTTTCCCCCACAAAGGGACACACCAAACGCATAAGGAATCTATGGATTTGGGGTCAGTATGTTTGTTGCTACAATGTTTTTATGAAAGAGCTCAGAACTAGCGTCATTCCCCAAATACATAGAACTAGAAGAATGAATCAAAGAGAGAAAAAATAAAGAAAAATAAGATATTTTTTGGGTCAACATGGAAGAGACATTGCAGTTTGAATGCTTTGTGTCATTCCAAAAAGGAAAAACATAAGCAAAAAAAAAATGAAAAGGAAAAAGAAAAGGAAAATATTTTGGGTCAACATGAAGGAGACGAGTTAGTTTCAATGACTTGTGTCATCCCCAAAAGTAAAACACAAAACAAAAGCAAAAAAGAAAGAAAAAGGACCTTTTGGGTCAACATGGAAGAGACATTGTGGTCTCAATGCTTTGTGTCATCCCCAAAAGGAAAACACAAAACAAAAGCGAAAGGAAAAAGAAATGTACGACAAATAGAAGAATGAAGGTACAAATAGAGGAATGTCACAAAGAGAGGGGGTAAATCAAATGCCACATCATGGGAAAACATGATACACACACATAGAAAAAGAAAAAAGAAAAATGCAAAAGGATAGCAAGGAAAATGCAAGCCAACCATCTAACACCTCATCTGCCACCCAATCATGTTCAGTGTATTGTGAGGGCAGTTGACTATCCAAGGGGATGATTTCAAGGGCCGAACTAGGGGAAGTACTAGGTTCTACACTTTTTGTAGAATATTTGTCATTTAAGCTCATGGAAGAGGAAAATAAAGAATTCTGATCATTATGCACCTCCTCATCTATTTTAGAGATCTCCTCCTCCTCATCATCATATAGATTAATCACAATGGGGGGACGGATGGTAATTTACAATGAAGTGTGTCTAAGGAGTTGTGGATATTGTATTTGATCATTTTGTTGTAATGGTTGTAACGTACTATCTTGTGGTAGGTAAGAAGGAGGAGGGTGGTCAGGTATTGCTTCTGTCAAAGGAGAAGGTTGATTTTCTTTTTTCTTTTTGGTTTGCAATTGACGAGCAAGGAGACAACATTGATGTCTACACTCCCTCGTACCACAATTTTGTTTTTATTCTATTTTGAATTTGTGTGGGTGTAAGAGTGGGTTGATCCACCATAGACTCCTTTTCTTTCTGAAGGAGAGGAACATGAGGAACCGAAGGAGATGTGTCAATCACTTTCTCTTTATCTTTATAAAATCGTTTAATGCGAGGAGGCATGACAGGGTTGGTTTCATTATCTCATGGATGTTTGGATGAACAAGGTGAAATTTTTAGTGGGGGTTGATCTAGATTTTCTGGTTCAGGTTCAAGTTGAAGCATTGTCTTGTCAAGGATAGGGATGGTGGAAGTGGATGGGGACTGATTGCTTAGGGACAATGCGATGAGTTTCTTTGCTTTAAACTTTTGATAAGTAATGAAAAATAAATATTTGTGAGGTATTATGCGCTCCATGGACTCTAGCCAAAATGCTTCTAAGGAGAAGTTTCCTTTAGAAGACAAAGGGTTAAATCCACTATGGTGAATAGTGAATATGTCATTGTCATGCAAAAAATTTAAACATTTGTGTATGACTAAAGGAACAACTTTCATTGAGCGAATCCATGGATGGCCTAGCCACAGATGAAACTGACATGATTGTGGAATGAGAGAGAATGTAACATCCACCATCTTAGGTCCTATTTGTAATGGGAGAATGATCAATCCGATCATAGGGCAAGTGAAAGCATTATGTGTTTCGATCCATGCTTTTGGTTTCCGATAGTTATCTTGATAAAGTTCATGTAATACCAAAAATTCCTCAATGATCATATTCTTGCCATAGGCAGGATCTACGAGTATCCTATTAGTGGGCTTATCATAAATACATCTGGCTATGTAAAGAGGACTATCGGGAAGATTTGGAAGAATATCTTTAGAAGAGAAAGTAATATCATGATTTTTCTTAGTTTGGCCCTTACGAGGGATGATGACTATCGCTCCTACCATTTCATCCATAGGATTAGGATGTTCAGTTTGTTTATGAACAATCATCACATCATTGTTTTTAGTTTCATTGGCTTTGACAAATGACACGTTATGTTTATGAATGGGATTTGTAAAAATTTACCAATTTTGATTGGGTGGAGCAAAAAACATATTTCATTTTACATTAACATTTGAAATGGATAGATGGCTACAATCTATGAGGTCTTGCACTATGTGTTTAAGATGCTTACATTGTTCTGGGTCATGTGGGTATATGCAGGATCATCATGGAAAAAATAGACCCTTAAGTGGCAAAAAATTCAGAAAAATCAGAGTTAGGCAACTTGACCGAAAAGTTTAAATAAGTTATCTATATTATTTCAAAAATATGTAAGAATAGAATCTGTAGCAAAAAGAATGTAGTTTCTAAACTACTAGTTTTATTTAAAAAAAAAATCTATTTGGTGAAAATTTTAAATTTTAATGCAATAGTACTTAAATTTCAGGGAAAAAATAAGAAGTAGGTGTTTGTTTGACCACCCTAACCATAATAATTTAATGATAATATTTTTAATAATATTTTAGATATAAGTAGAGGACTCATGTCCCGATGTGATTTTTTTTTGCAATTTTTTTCCAAGTAAATAATTAATTATGAATTTTTTATAACAACTTTTAAAAAATATAAAAAATCGTATGTCTGACCACCTTAACTTGGTCAAATCTTAATGAAATTCAATTATTATTTTTAATCCTATAGTATGTGAAGCATAGAATGACACATGTTTTGGATTCAAAAAATGTGATACCATTTGAAAGCTATAGACATTTTTCAATCAGCCTATCAATCAGGACTTTAGTCATAATTCAAATAGAAAATGGATAATAATTATTTATTAAATTTAAAGTAAAGCATAATTTATATTGGTGGAAAGCTGAGAATCTCCTTTAAAACCCTTTTTGTTTCATCAATTTTGGGTAAAAAAAAAGTCATCAGGCACATGGGCCATCATATCACTTATATATCGCCACTTTTTGGCCCATCATGATCCTACACATACCCATGTCCATTTTGTCTATGATAATGGCAATAAGCGTTCAGTTGAAAGGTTGGAGGAAAAGGTTTAGTTGTATCCAATGGTTTAATAGGAGGTAAAGAAATCATTTTTTGTTGTATACGTTAGGTCAATGTACATTATGAAGAGTGCCTCGTAATGGCGTAAATTGTCATTTTGGATCTCCATAACTATAGGGTATCATGGCTTTAACAGTTGCTACTTGGTTGTTGATGGGTTGAGGTGATTGTTGAGGAGGGGGGTTGAATTGTAAAAACCCTTTGTTTGGTTTATGAAATGGTTGTGAATTGTTTGAAGCATTAGGTTCATATTTCTCAGTTCACTTGGAAGTGGACTTTACATCACAACTACAAACTAAATTGTGATAATCACAAAGGGTTGTGCACAAGTAAAAGAGGGAAATTTCATCATGGTTAATCTGTCTTGATTTGGACTTTGCAAATTTTCTATAAACATCTTTTGGAGATGTGGATCAGGAATCTTAACATCAACTTGGGCATAAAGTGACTGATAGCATGAGATGAAATCAGTTACTTTTTCATCTACATTTTGTTTGCATCTCATTAAATCAGCTAATGTCTTCTTTGGAGTCATATGCACTTGAAAATGACTTATGAACACATCAACTAGTTCATTGAATGAACTAATGGAATTATTGGGTAAGGATGAAAACAACCAACTAGTTCTTTTAAAGTCCTAGGAAAAAATTTGGCGAACAATTTATCATCAAGGAAAAAGTCACTGCACAAGGATGTATATGCATTAACATGATTAGTAGGATCGCCCTTTCCTCCATACTTCTCAACTCTAGGCATTTTGATTCCCTGTGGCATCGGTGTTCTTAGGATTTCTAAAGATAGTGGGATGCTATGAACATAATAGGTAGGTGGGCCATTATGGTTTTGGTTGATGGTGGATATTTGTTTTTGCATGGAAGAGACATTTTGGAAAAGTTGTGTGATGAGAGGGTTAGTATAAGCGTGATGAGTTGGAAGGGAAAGTGTTGATGGGGTGTATGTAGTGGTAGGGAAAGTGAATGGAATTCTAATGGATGGTATGGTGGAAGAGGAGAGAACATTTGATGCCACATAAGAATGAGGAATGCTAACATGAATAGTTGAGGAAGGAATCACATTGCTAACCTGTTGCATTATTGTGGTGACTTGTAGAATGGAGTAGGAAGGTATGGATGCTACTATGGAAGAAGGAGTGTTAAGTCCTCCTTGACTAGCCATAGTGTTTTTTGGTTGGGATGTACTACAGGTGGAAGGAGCATGCTTGTTGTATATCTCAACAATTATTTTCATAACCTTTAAGCTATTGTCACTTTCAATCAAGTGATGGAGGTTGTCTATTGCAAGGATGATAATGGTTGAAATGTTTTCCATACATAAATCTTGTTGCAAATGTGCAAAATCCTCATGAATACTAATGGCTTTATCTTGCAGGATTTCATCAGTTTGTGTGTCAATTTTCATATTATTGGAAGGCATAGTATTGCTAAAGGTAGGGTCCATGCCTAATGTACTATTGTCAACAATGGGAGTAGTAGCTCAAGACAACCCAAGGTCCACAATGAGTGTGCTATTGTGGGATGCCATGAGTCGGGAACTGCTTCTCACTAAAATATTAGCAATATGACACCAAACACACATGCAAAGATTTCAAAATGTGGGTGAATTAAAATGTAATGAGATTAAAATGCTAATAACTACAATTCTGGAAACTATAAAAGAAATGTAATGAAAAAAAAACAAAAATACAAAAGATTCCTAGAAAATGCCAGAAATTACAGTGCAAAATGTGTAGGACTAAGTTGCCCAGTGTGGCGAATTAGTCCCAGTGATGATTTTTTTCAGTTTTTTCAAAGATTTTGAATGAAATTTTATGTCTTTTAGATGCACAGATGCAACTATAGTATGCAAATGTAGAATTTTTTGTTGTTTTCAATATAAAAATGATACAAAAATGTAAGCTATTTGAGCTTTACACTAATGTAATTTTTAAAACCCTAGGATGTAGTTAAAGAAATGAAATACCTAATGCAATGTGAATGAAAATGAAACCTAGGATGAATTTTAAATCAAAAGTGAATATGTTCAAAAGTTGGGTTCACCAAAATGTAAACAATGATTTTGGATTCCTTGCATGCTTTAAGCTCCTTCTAAGGTTTTTCACCTAAAAGGAGAAAGAATTGGGTTCCAAAATGCAAATTTCTAAGCTCAATATTAATGTAAATGGAATGCAATGTTTCTAATTATGAGGTACTAATTCACTGATATTGAAAGGAAAATGATTAAATGATGCAAAACCTAAGAAATGCAAAGTGCTAGAAAACACACTATGATATGCAAAATCACCTAAAAATGCAAGTAAATGATGAAATAACTAAACAAAAATGGAGAGGTGCCCCTAGAATATGGAATATAATGTGGAGATATTTTGGAATCCTACAGAATTGACTGAACAAGTTGATTGGGACACTTACGCCAAGCTGGGTGAGCTAGTTCCAATTTCAGGAAAATATGCCAGAATAGGAATCTGCCAAATAGGTATCTGAAAATACATAAACCACTTTTCAAGACTCGTAGTGGGGATAATTCACCACTAGTGGAGACTTAGTCCACTTGAAAATTTTAGGAATTTTGGGACATGATCCTGTAGCTTTAGGTCTGCTCTTTCTTTTCTTACAGGTGTCCAGTCTTGATTCTGCAGAAAATGGAATAAAAGGAGTCTCCAAGCTTGAATTAAGTCTTTGTTGACTTGAGTATCTTTGATGACTTTTTGACCACATTTCAACACCTATTTATTTGAAAAACTTGCCTAAAAAGTCTACAAACACACATGCAAAGTGGGAAAAATGGTTAAGGGTTAAAGTATAGGGGTTTGCCTTGGTCAAACCCCACTTTGGTAATCAAACCCTAGATAATGAAATTAAGTGAGAAGAGAATGACAAATAAACAACATGCAATGTCATAAACTTACCAAACCCTTGATGTAGAAATATGAAGACATGCAATGAAGTGCTCCAATGGATGACTTGATTATGCTTAGAGTGCTTGAATGCTTGATAATGATTAAGTTAATTGCTTAAGTGAATGCTTGAATGAATTAGGAGATGTAAAATGAGAGGAAAAATCATTATTTATACTTGTTCTTACTAAATTTCCCAAAATCAACACATCACAAGCCGACCTCAAGGGTTAGAGAATGAAATCCCACCCAAAAATTGAAATAATTTTGATTTTTGTGCCAAAAAGGACTAAGTTGCCCCTATTGGTGACATAGTATCACTTAAGAAAATTAATTGGGTGTCAGGAATTAAAGGGCATTAAATGTTTTCTAATGAGAATATCCTAAAAAACACACTTAAGGAGGGCCGAAAAGTGTATTAAGGGGTCATTTAAACATGAGAAAGGGTTGAATTAGTGATGACAAGTCTAGAAAAGTGTGATAGTGGGTTCTACAACACTTTACAACACTTTGAAATAAGACTTGGTAAGTGATAAAAAGGGATTATTTCTAAGGTGAATTATGATGAAAGGGTCCTAGAAAAGTGTGAAAGTGGGCTACAACACTTCACAACACCTTTACAAGACATCCTAGAATTCTTAATTATTCACAAAGGTCCAAGACATAATGTGAATGTGTTGGCCACATTACAACATTAAATTTGGGAAAAACCAAGCCAAAATCCACCAGGAGGGCCTGAACATGAGAAAAAGTAGAAGGGTTACTTTTTCCATGTCCACAACTGCTTAAAAGAATCAATTTAATATTATCATTTAAACTTTAGCGTATGAATGCCGATATAGTTTAATATGATGGAATTCAAATTTGAATCACATACGACACTAAATAATTCACACATCACCTATTAGAAATCACACAAGGACAAATCCATGAAATGTGTCTAAATATTTGGCCAGATCAAAATTTGTAGCTTGACCAAATTCAATGTAGTAAATGAATTTTATCGACTAAACCTAGAAAATAGTCGATGTTGTCTATGTGTAAATGAAATATGATTGACTTCTCATATTTTGAAAATCCCACCATCTCATAGGTTTGGCACCACATCTGAAACCATTTTTTGTAGGTGTTGATTTATGAAATTCTCCACATGCTTTTGGAAATAGTCTTCATAATGCTAGCACAATTGGAAGTCGATTCACCATGTTCATTGTTGAGTACACACTTATTTTAGCACCACCTCCAAGTTGAATATTTCAAATGGCAGTGGTGTTAATTCACATGCCATGGATGTAGGGAATGTTGTAGGCTGGATCTCTATAAATAGACACCAATTCCCTTGTATCGTACCATTATGATAATGTTCATTTAGCTTTTGTCATTTGTCTTTTGTGATTGTCTTATACATCATTTTCATATCATCTTGTGCATTAATATATGTTCATTCTTCACATTACTTAAATGATCATTTTTTGCAACCAAAATTCATTTTTTGTGGGTTCATTATTAACATTGAGGAAGGCGTATCATACCAAAGGAATAAATCATTATTTTTTTTAATCATTTTTGAGTTAGACAATCCATTTCATTAGTTATATATGAGTGAGAAAAGAGTGGACTTTGTGAGGAAGAGTTGTTTAATTGTGAGAGGAGAGTGTGAATTGATTTGAGAAGTTGAATTGAACTAAAGGGAAGGGTGCATTGTCATCATTTTTGGGGAAAGCGATAACATGCATGGGATATTCTTCTTCTTATTATTTTCAAGGAATTATTATGCTGCATGAAATGTATTTTTTGTCTATGCATAAGAAGTAAATATGTTTCTCTTCCGAGGAAGGGAAATGAAGTATTCTATCTATTTTATACAATCTTTGTAAGATCTCCATAATATGAGAATGTTGTTTGTATTAGATATGTCGAAGATATAGCTTGACACAAGAATTTAACTATACTAGATATGTCAAAAAGATTACCTGTACCATAGAAAAAAGGCAACTTGCTTGATTTGGGGAATAATTGATGATAAATTAGAATTAATGAGGCCTTGATTTGATTTTGTGAGGTGTTTTTTACATCCACATTAGGTCTTGGACCCTTGTAAATTGAATAACATGCATTTATTGATATCTTGTAAAGGTGTTGTAAAGTGTTGTAAAATACTTTTATGCCTCTCTAGACTTAATGAACCCATCTTCCCTTTATTCAACATTATAAAATGTATTTAATTTCATCTTCACATTAATCTAGAAGTCTTGTAAAATAGACTTAATGCTAATCCATTGTTGTAATGTGTCCTACACATTCACATTGGATGTTGTGCCTTCCTAGGTAAGTGGACCTCATTTTAGTGTTGTAAAGTGTATTTAATCACACTTTCACATTGAATTTTGTATCCCAAGCCCTAATTACTCTTTACATCATCACTAATAGGCCCCTATGACCCCATATTGTGCATCCCAAGGCATAATTTGATCAAATACTTGATGAAATCAATATAAGAACTAAAATTTCTCATTCGCCAACAACCCAACTAGCAAATAGACCCCTCTAGGATTAATTCTCCATCTATGGTGAATTAGTCCCTTCCAAGTGGGACTAATTTTCCCAAGGTAGCAAATGAGTCCCATTTGGGCCATTTTTTACTTTTGAGTGGGAAAAATTAGGTTTTAAGTTTAATTTTTCTTCATGTCAGCCTTAAGGATCCCATTTACGGGTGAATTAGGAGAATTTCCTATAAAAAAAGTCTTTAAACCATAATTCACAATCTATTAACTCATTCACACATCTCTTATGATTCATTCATCATCTATCTTCTATATCAAGTCAAGCAAGTTAGGGTTTCATCATTGCAACTCAACAAGATGGCTTCCAAAGACATTAAGGGCATAATCTTCCTCCATTGTTGCAGAAGTTCAAGATTAAACATCATGGCAAGGAATTGACTACATTGTTACATTCTTCATTACATTCTTTCTCTATTTTGGTTTAACTACCTACAAAGGAGTTTGATCAAGGAAAACCCCCATGCCCTAACATCCAACATTTCTCTTTGTCTTCTTATATGTTTGCAGATTTAGGCATCTTGGAAGCTTGGAAATCATTAAGAATCAAGTTGTAAAGTTTTTTTAGTCTTCTCTTCATTGTCTAAGGAAAAATATCAACAAAAAGTCACTTTTAGGTTAAAAAATTAGACTTTCAAAGGTAGACATTTGTCAGGAACCAAAGAGCAGACCAAAGACTTCAGTTTCCACCTTTGAATCTTCAAAAAACCAAAAGTGGACTCATTCTCCAAGGTTGGTGAATGATTCCCACTACTAGGCCTAATTTTAGTTTTTTGCAATTTTGGATACCCATTTGTCTGAAATAGGTTCTAGAACAATTTCCTAGATCTAGGACTAATTCATCCAGAATGATGAATGAGTCCCACCAGGCCTAAAAATTAGGATCAATAGCATTTCAAAAGTAATTTCAAGTATTCAAAAAGTTTACAAGTGTACTTCTTCAGTTTCATTTATTTCTATTGTATTTTACTTTCATTTCTAGGTGTTTTTGCATTACACAATGTGTTTTCCAATAAGCTACATTTTAATAGTTTTCACTTAATAATCGATGGATTTTACTAGTTTATTGCATCTTGATCATTGAATAATTACATCATATATACCTTAGATTGAGTGAACCACCACAATATTTGGGTTCTATCTCTCTCCTTTTAGGTGAAAACCCTAAGAGTGCAAGAGAAGTACATAGACACCACACCCTAAAATTCTTGGTTCATTACCTGACATAGGTATTTTAATATGAATATATGGTACAACATAGGTGTTTAATTATACTAGATATGTTTGAACATGGGATGAAAGGTGTTTTTATTTACTCCAAAGTAGGAGATGGGTGTTTATCATAAGTATTATATACTAGGTATGATTGAACATTAAAAACACATATGGAACACTTAGCTAAGTTATTGATTTAACTAGGAAAGCTTGAATTTTCTCCTAGGAAAGGGCATCTAGTATGGGAGAGGGATTGATATATGTACATGTAAGTCAAGTTATCCAAGTATGTAGGTTATCTAGGATCATTGACTATACATAGAAGGAATACCTAGCTCGTGTACTTACTAGTTAAGTAGTTAATCCCAAGTAGATTAATATGCTTGTACGTTATTTGGGATGATGGACTATACATTGAAGGAAATACCTATGCGTAGCATAAGATATCCTTAAATCAAATTGGCCCTGAGTAGTGTATGTGATAGATGACTCTTAGTCATTTATTGAATTAAAACTCTTTGATCAAAGTAATGTGAATGTCTAAGACTCCACTCTAGATTGTGTGACTCCTCTCTAGGTTGTGTGACTTTTGAGACTACATTGTTAATTCACTGTGATCTAGTATTACATGCTAGTTCAAGATTGTGGGATTGCAAGGGTCTAGTTATGTAGGACACAACACTATGCTAAGTTGGTTGTCGTTAGCGGTTACTCTACCAATCTCTTTGTTGAAGGGAAGGGCCATCTATCACATGATAGATGTGCAGGGGATCGAATTATGAGTCTATGGTTACCAGAAAAGTGCTTGAGTGATGTATCTCCTCCACAACAGGTGACAAAAGAATCAATATTTGAAAGGGAAGATCCTAGACAATCTTATAGGTATTTGTTCTAAAGCTCATTGGACCTATATTAGTAAAGGTATGCATTCTTGTTGCATGTACTTGTGAAGTTATTGTAATGAAGTGGAATATTTATTGTACTATGGTATGGCATCGTGTTCATATATTTTCAATAAAAGAAAGAAAAAAATTATTCCAACGAATTGTTAGCACATTTATTTACTCATATGATGTAAATTTAGAAATTTTTAATATACTGAAGGGTTGTCTCATTACACAAAGGGGGCTTTTTTCATTTTTGCAATAACTTGCAAACAAAAGGGGGGTTATTTTAATGGAGGTTTTAATTTTAAGTTTTTTGAGGTTTTTAAGGAATATGTCTTATTAATCCACATCATGACATAGACTTTGAAGAACTAATAATAATAATTGAGTTTGTAAGTGCACTCATATAAAGTGCCACTCAAAATGAATGTGTGTTCCATATGAAGGAAATTTGGAAAATTTTGTACTTACACTGAATGATAAAGTGTAATGGGGGGATGTGTAGAGACTTGATTTGACATCATATTTATGGATCCTCATGACTCTCACACCATGTTGTGTGTTTCCTTTCTTTTTCATCACAACAATGGATCTTCATGATTCTTGCCTCATGTGCATGTGCCTTGATGCACACCCTTTTTCAGTTTCTTGTACATTTTTTGGACCTACATCTTGGTCTACATTCCTTGCACACTCTTGTGCTCAATTTCAATTGGTATGCTTATTCTCTTAGCATTAAGGGGGGACTATGACAATGTTATGCTAATGATATTTTCAATGAAGCAGTGGAGGAATCTTCTTTCATATGGTGGATTATTTCAATGGATCATACGTTTTGATATTCTAGTACTCCTAATTACAATACTATCTGAATTTTCACCTTCATAGAGTTTGATTTATTTTGTGTACATAGTTGAGTAGTGTTCATATGCTCACTCATATAGTGTTTTGTATCTCTCGTCTTGATCTACATTTCTTGGAGATTTATTGATTCCATCAAACAACAATTCATATTCGGTGGAGTTTACAAATTCTTCATGCTTTAGGAGTTCTTCACCATTGTGTTCCTATCATCATAGCACATCCTTTTCAAAAGGTCTTAAATCCATCTCTTTCTCTTTTTTGGAGAAGATTTTTTTTCCCACTGGGTTTTCTCCTCTTTCTCCATTTGTGAAAGAATGCATTGTACATGGGTACCTAATATGGCCTCGTAGTTAGGACTCATTTCATTTTTATCTATTTACACTTTTTTGATCTCCCCAAGTATCACTTAACATGGGGTGTTAGAGTGAATATTTCATCTATTCACTATACTTAAGTGTACTTAGGTTGATGAGGTTAGACGACATCTTATCTAAATAAATAGTGCAAAATTTTAGACCTCTAGAGGTTACAAAATTATTTGGTAAACCTCATGTGCTACCTTTTTGAGGCTAAAATACTTTCCATCTTTTTTGAGGGTTGAGGGTGTGATAGGTCGAATATGTGCGTTAGAAAATGAGCAGCAAACTAAAGAGTGCAAATAAACACCAAAAAAACCTACACCTCAAGATTAGCCTAAGTTGGAATTGACACAAGATAAAAACAACAAATGGAACCTTATACCTTGTCTCTAATCGATCCTTTGGTTGGCCCTTCGATCTTTGATGTGTATGCTCCTTGGATGGCAAGTAGATGTAAGATGTGAAGTGTGAGATGCAAGATAGTTGGAAAAAATGGATACACATGGATAAGTGTAGATTGAGAAACAAAACTGCAAGAATTTGGCTAGCAAAATGATCCCCCCAAAAATGAGAGAAAATAGGGGGTATTTATAGGAATTTTGAGAATTCCTAGAAGAAATGGACGGTTGAGATTGATCCCAACATGGCCAAGATGTAGGGCTATGGTGAGTTGAGAACTCACAAGCCCTCACATCTTGACATGTGGCAAGGGGAGAGGCTTAAGAAAGATGAGGTGGACATGAGGTGGTAGGATAGTACATGACATGGAGGGGGGTACAAAGTACCTTGGGATTGGAAAAGATCTCCTCAAAAAGGAGGTCCTTGTCCCCATGTGGGTGAGAGGACATGTGAGGAATTAAAAATTCCTCAAATATTCTCATGGGGAGATGGGAAAGAATTTAAAATTCCTTAAATGCATTGGGGATTAATTTTGAATTAAAAATTCACATGGGGAATGGAGATGCCTTGTCAAAAAAGAAAAGCATTTAATAGGGTTGACTCAATTAAGTGATTAGGATTGTGCAAGTATTTGATTAGACAGATTAATGAAGATTAGAAGAGAGTTAGATTTCACATGTGACTTGATGTGACAAGTCAAAGATCACATGGGGAAGAGTAATGAAGGATTAGAGGAGGGTTAGGTGGCTAAGAGAGATTAGAGGCCAACTTGCAAAAGTTGGAGGATGTGACACATCCTAATCAAGGATTAGGCATGTGCACATCCTAATGATGGGATTAGAAGATGGATTAGGATAAGATAAAAATGATGGAGGATGTGACATATGAGGAATGAAATAAATGTGATATTTATTTAATTCATTTGATGAAAAGGGTAAGGTATTTAATTGTTTAACTAGATACCTTAGGGATTAGAAGAGCCTTAGAGGGATTAATTAAATAATAGTGATATTACTTAATTAATGCGGATAAAGAGATATTTAGATGAAAGAGGATAAATTTGGATAAATTAAGTGTCCAAATTTAGGTGTCTACATTTTTCCCCTCTTTGAGATGGTGTTACGAAGTAGCATCATTTCAAAGAATATTAAAATATAGAACCTAGAAGAAGATGGTTAGATTGGGAAAGATGCCCCAATCATTCCTTTGAATGATTAGGAACGGAAAAAGATGATGAAAAATTTGGGATGAAGGATGCCCCCTCGAGAGGACATGCAGGTTCAAGAGAACACGGGTGGGCTCTCGAAATGGATGAGATGATGCAAGGGGAGTTGAAGAAGATGATGCAATGTGATGGAAGATTGGGAGGGGAGTGTGATGAAGGATGAATGGATGGAGGGATTTTGATAGATGAGAGGATGAAAAGATGAGATGCAAGGTGATGCAATGAAAAGATGAGATGCAATTTGCCATCGTCAGAGCACTGATTTTTGCTATAGCATAAGACACAAGACGCCAAGGTATGAAGAACCAAGGCGGATTAGTGTCTAATGCATGTAACAAACACAACAAACAAGAAGGTTATCCCAACACCCCAAAGTCATGATGACCTTGGTCGGGCTAGGTATTGGGATAACCACAAGCATACAAGGATGCCCCAGCGTAACACAAGACCTCAAGGATCTTGGTGGGTACTACATGGGACAACCAAGAAGACAACAACAAAGAAAAGATCAAGATACACCCCTATGTTGACTAGTCAAAGCACACCATGATATGATGGATCAAGGCGACCATGACAGTGATGATAGGGAGCTCAAATGATAAACAAAATCCAAAAGCATTAAAAGATCACAATTAATTTCAAATGTCCTTTGCCATAGGATCAATCAAGGGGATGGATGGGATTGATGAGGTCTGTTAGGAAGGATGCATCTTGTTGAGACCGATGATGTATACTAAGTTAAAAGATTGATATGATGCGGGATATTCATAACTGATTGGATCTTATGATACAAGTGAATCTCATTTGTTAAGATCCAGCTAGATAAGGGCATAGCTTGACGATGTGACACAAGAGACATGACACAAGATAGGAGACCTCGATGGATGATAAATACAGGATAGACAAATAGGAACAAGATATGAAGATTGATGATAGATGATAAAGGATCAGATGGACAAAGTAGAAAGATTGATGATAGGCGATAAAGGGGCAAAGTGGACAATGAAGATTGATGATTTAACCCCAGGGGAAATTCAAATGATCGACCTTGCCTACGCAAAAGCGCAGGGGCAATGTAGTTTGACAGAAGGCCAAAGACAAGTGGGTGCTATCATAATAGTGGTTTACAATTCCTGAGAGGAACGAATTTTAGCTGAAATCACATATTTTTAGAAAATATAATGATTTAAGCCTTAAAATTTCCATTTTAAGGATTCCAATTGAAGAGGGTTTGATCAAATCACCTTAGATCAAACCCCCTTGGATAGAACCTCACTAGTTTTAAACCATACCTATAAATGCGTCTCCTTTACACCTATCAAAATGCTGATAAAAAATCACTTTTGATTTAGATTTTGGGGATCAAATGAATTCATTTAAAATTTATTTCAAATGATTATGGTATTTCTCAGAACAAGCTATCCAATGAATATAATTTTAATATGTTTTGGTTTTGTTATGTATTTGTTTTTTAAGTTTTATTAAACATAGGTTTTTCATCGAAAAATGAATTTCTTTGTTCTTCACATGTGGAAAAATAGAAGATTATCAAAAAAAAGAAATTGAAAAATATGAGTGCACCAGATATTGAAGTCATTGATCCAACAAAAAAAATAAAATAAAATTTTGACATATACAAAAAAAGATACGCGTTATACGGTCGCACTGTGTCTGAATTGTAATTCGTTTGACTTTGAAACTTGATTAAGGAAAAAATATTCAATACAAAACTATCTAACCAAGTGGAAGCACTAGATATCAAAGTTACAAATCTAAATTTGAAAGAATTAGAATTTTATCCTTCATGGAAAAAAAGTTGTGTTATACGCTGTGCATTACTTTTTAAAAATGTTGTTTTCTGAAAAAAATCAATTTTCGTGGGAGATGGAAAAAGAAGTGCAATTTGATTCCAAAAATTTTGAAAAAAATATTTTTAGAATCTACAGACAAAATTTTATGAGACTCTAGTTTGCACCATCCTCAAATTCCTCACAGTTTAGCCGCTATAGGTGCCCGAATGTGAAGATTTAGTTAAAAATAATAATTTTAGTGTCCAGTTTGGCCAAAAATTGTAAACCACTATTATGGGATCACCCAAGTGATGGATGAAAGATGATGAGATAACCCTAGATAAGGGGATAAAATGATTGGACTGACACAATGGGACAAGATAGACCTGTGGGATTGGATTGGAGGATAGAGACTAGACAAAGCTCAGGGATGGGGTAGTTATCCAAACCATCAAAAGATGAATTGGGAGGATGATATGATGGAGAGATACCAATGACAAGGGATTATAAGATGGGACGAGGAGAAAGAGATGAGGATCGGGAGATTAAAAGTATGGGGGAGATAGGTAGAGATGGAATAGTGAGATAGGGATGTGATGGTGGATGGGTATGAAGATAGGGATGGGGGGGGAGAAGAGATTGAATGAATAGAGGGGATTGGATAGGTAGATGGATAAATGCTAGGATGGATGGAGAATGATAAGGAGGTTAAAAGGAAGGTTTGGATGTATAAGAAGACGAGAATGGGAAGACACAAGGGATTGGTAGGAAGACAAAGATGGGGATATGAAAGGGAGTCTTTTTGATGGATGGATAGGAGGATGAGGGTGGGGATAGGGATATAATGATAAGGAAATGAGGATAGGGGAATGGAAGGAAGTGCTTTGATAGGATGAATGATGTCTCCAAGGACTATAGCACAAAGGAAGACAGATGCCCCCACTCTAGATATGTCATGTGCGGGGAGGAATGAAGGATGGAAGACAAGTGGATGGGAAGATAAAAGAGTGAGATGGGTGAAGATAGGATGCATGGATAAGGAAGGGATATGGAAGGTAGCATGATGGGTGGATAAGGAAGATAGACAAGTGTGAATGAGGATTAGGATAGTGTGTGGATGAGGGGAATGTATGCTAAGAGGTGTCCAAAGCATGCTTATATGTTTGCCCCATGAAGATCACAAGGAGGATGGAAGGATTGGGATAAATGAGATATGCCAAATAGGATGTGCAAGATAGGTAGGATGGAGGGGATGAATGAAAAGGATGTATAAGAGGAAGACAAGTGCATAGCTGGAAGCATAGCACGAAGCATAGCGGATGGAGGGAGCACATATCAGGAAGTTGCCCCTGAGTGTAGATGGGGATTTACGCATGACACCTTTTTGCTAGGTTTTCATCATGGTACTTATCCAAGGCACCACCAAAGAGTGGTTTTCACCATAGGACGAATTTGTTTTTCTTTACTATTTTTGGATTTTGATTTTGATTTTGATTTTTTGATTTTTTTGATTTTTGGACTTATAGCATGCAGAAGGAGATGGATAAGGATAGGGAGGCGAATAAGTGGATTTAGAAGACATGCGATAAGGATATGGATGAAGGACTCAAGCATCAAGTTCCATTTGAGGTATTAAGAGATCATGTTTGAACTGACTGTTGGGTGTTGGTACAACCTTATGAGGATAAATGGATTATGCAAGAGGATGAATTAGAGGGATTTGATGGGGGAGATACATGGGATAATGGGTGGGATGTTGGAAAGTGTATGGATGGAATGATGGGGTGGATATGTGATGGGGAGATGTGTTTAGGACCAACATTGGCACATGTGGTGGTGGATGTGAAAAGATAAGAGGATTAATGGATGGAGAATATGGGGATAATGGAGGAGATGGAATAGTGAATTTTGAGACATAGAGACCCAAAACAGACTTAGGAGATGAAAGGTGGGTATGGCTAGCTTTTGGATTAGCAAATTTGGATGTTCTTACAGATTTTTCATTTGATGGCATTGCATCTTTTTTCTTTGAGATCCACATGGTTTTGATTTTTGTTTTAGTGGGCCTTTATGGCAGATGGGTTTGATTTGGATTGTGGATTTGATTTTTCTTTTCTTCAACATGTCATATAGAGGGGACATGGGGAGCTTTAGATTCATGTGGATGTGTGGATTTATGCATTTTTATGTTAGCATCCAAAGTGCATTTATTAGCGATGGGATGGGTGTGAGGGGATGGACGATGTGGAGCAATGGAGGTAGGAGTATGGGGATTACGTGTAGATGGGGGATGTTTAGGTATGTGCCTTTGTTGATCATGATTATGGGATATGCGAGAGGGATGTTTATGATGGATGACATGTATAGGTGTTGGATGGGTGAAAGGATGAGAGGGAGGAGGTGATCTTGGGATATACGGACCCAAGATGGATAGAGTAGATGAAGGACGAGAGATGGTGGATGGAGGGATGTAAGGACCCAAAATGGACAGAGTAGATGAAGGAGGAATATGGACGGTTGTTTTGAGGTGATATGATAGAGGAGGGATGGCAGCATATGATCTGGCGGAGCGATGGGCAGAGCCAGAAGTTCTTTTGGAGAAGGCTCGTTGAGGACGTCTAGAAGTTGTACCAACATCTTTAGATTGTGAGTCTTGGGAAATAGATCCAAGACCTTGCATGCAGATTTGTTCCTTGACTTGGATGGGCTCTAGAATACCTTGCTTGTGAAGGCCTAGACCTTTTCCTTAATAGTTCATGTTCTTGAGCATTCGATCCATGATAGGATTTTTTTTATTCTAAAAACATGATGTGAGTCCATTATTAGGTGGGGGATGATGGGTGGTATATACACTATGTTTTTCTTCTGCAAGGAGGCCACCACGGAAGAATGTGAGAGTACCAAGGGGATATTCAAGCGGTGTGGGGATAGCATTTTTAGGTGATGATGGGGGATCCTGAGAAGGAGATGATGGGAGAGCAGCATTTGGATGGGTGGTATCTAGAGAGGGAGTAGGGGATATGATAGGATCTGATTTTGTGGTAGCAGGCTCATGCAATGGAGATGAAGATAGAGTGGTAGAATCTTGAATGTCAAGAGGATCATGGGATGGAATGGATGGGGGACTGTTATCTTATAGTAGACTAGATGGGACGGTAGGATCTTGATCTGGAGGAGGGGATATGATAGCATGCTTTGGATTAGACTCTTGACATGACTCATCTTGTGTGGAAGGCATGATAATGGAGTCATGGGGGGACTCTTCAAGTGGGGAAGATGGAAGGATGGAGGATTCAAAATATTCCTAGGAATGGATACTAGGAGTGGAAGAAGTGGATTGGATTTGGGTGTCGTCGATAGGATCGACGGCTCTTCGAGTAGGGGGTGGGTGTTCAATGGAATTGGTAGATGTGATGGTAGGAGATGGGGACTCAGTAGATTCAGAGGATGTGATGGTAGGAGATGGGGACTCAGTGGATTCAGAGAATGTGATGGTAGGAGATGGGGACTTAGTGGATTCAGAGGATGTGATGGTATCATCAATGATAGGTGCTGGATGGAGAAGGGTCTCGTCACTAATGACCATGGATGATGAGTTGGGATGGCATGGTTCCACGACTGCAATGTGTGGTGTGGGAGATTTATTCTTTGTTATAAGTCCTTGGAGAACTTCTAAAATGAGAGACTTGCATACTCTAGGATGAGATGGTGTGGTAGGAGTGGATGAAGGTTTATGGATTAGTGGGGGATTAGGACTACGGATTGGTGGGCTAGGATTAGATAGGGGAATGGGATTGGATGCAGGACTGGGAATAGATGGGGGATTAGGTGAAGGGTTAAGATAGGGGTATTGGCATGGTGAATTAGGACACAAGGAGGCGGGTGGTAGATTGTAGTAAAGGTATGGGGATGGTGGATGAGGATGGGAAGATTGAGGTGGTGGATTAATATAGGGAGATGCGGATGTTGGATTAGGGTAAGTTGGTGGGTGTGTTTGACTAGGATAGGAAGATGTGAATGTAGGATTAGGCTGAGCGGATTGGTATGGGAGATTAGGGTAGTGGGTACATGTGGATGGAGGATTGAAATAAGAGGATGTGGATGGGGGGTCAAGATAGGGGTATTGTGACAGCGAACTAGGATAAGGGGATGACGTAGATGAAGGATATGATGAATATGATGGACATCCCTTGTCAAAGGTAGCATAATGAGTGTGATTAGGCATAGATGAAGACATGATGGGATAACTCAATGGGGTGATTGGATTTTGGAATGTGGGTGGAGAAACCTTACTAGCAATGATAGTGTCAAGGGGATCTATGTCGTATACCTCTTGATCAATAAGACTTTCATTATCATCATTGACGTAATTAGGGTTTCCCTTGACCACTATTGATGGAGGATAAGAATTCATGATGATGAAAGGATAAAAATGATGGATAAAGATTTTGGATAGAAATGGACAAAAGCCCAAATCGGGATTTAGGAAAAGCTCAGATCGGGATTGGATTAAAGCTCAGATCAGGATGATTAGATGATTGGATGGTGCGATGGGATTGATTATGACGATAAGATTTGATTATCAAAGGATGATTGTGACACCGAATCTACTTCGAGATGGAAGTAGATTGATTGGGTTGAATGTGATTAGATATGAATGCGAATGGATTGGATTGGATTGATCGATTGATGATTGATTGATAAGATCGACTGATGGATGATGAAAGAGACTACAAATCCCGTTCAAAGATTATCTTAGATGATAAATGGATGATTGTAGCACCGTATCCACCTTGAGATTGAAGGTGAATTGATTAGGCCAATGATGATTAACTTAGGATGGATGAAAATCCTAAGAGGATGTTAATGATGATGATCAGATCAGACACTTCGGTCAATTTGGATAATAACCCGAGATGAAGTTTGGGGGATTTGGGTGATTTGATTCAAGGAACGGACAATAAAAATGGATGAATGAATACTCAAAATGAGTAAATGATTGATCACAATAAGTAAACAGATGATAGAACGAGAATTTAGAATGATGAAAGGATATGTTAAATGGATGAATGTTTACTCAGAACGAGTAAACAGATGATCGAAATGATGGAACCAAAGTTCAGAATGATGAAAGGATGTGTTAAATGGATGAACGTTTGCTCGGAATGAGTAAACAGATGATCAGAATGATAGAACGAGAGTTTGGAATGATGAAAGGAGGTGTGAAATGGATGGATGTTTACTCAGAACGAGTAAACAGATGATCGAAATGACAGAATGAGAGTTTGAAATGATGAAAAGAGGTGTGAAATGGATGAATGTTTACTCAGAACGAGTAAACGGATGATCGGGATGACATAACCAGAGTTTGGAATGATGAAAGGATATATGAAATAGATGGATGTTTACTCGAAATGAGTAAACAAATGAGAATGGTAGGGTATACCCCCCTCAAGGAGGCAGATGGTGAAGAAAAAGGTGCCCTGGCCAACTTCTCAAAAGTATAAAGTGGTATATATCATCGGAAAGAGCTCAAAAAAATGAGAAGAACTGCCTTTGAACATAGTCAATCAGATAAATAGTGTGGAAATGGTGGCTCTGGGAAGAAAGAGCAGAAGGACAGGTCCATCACAGCATAAGGATAGGTCCGCCACTGGAGGGACAGGTCTGCCACCGGAGGGTCAGGTCTGCCACTGGAAGGACAGGTCTGCCAAAGGATAAGTTTAAGCTTGATTTTTGATGGATGGGTAAGGCAAAGGACCCAAAATATAGCAAACACTGATAAACAGATTTGGCTAGACTGAAAATGACTGGTTTTGCATGAGAAAGACAATTCAGACAGCACAACCCTAAGATTTAGTAGAAATGGGTATGGCCAACAAAATCTTGTACTCTAGGATGAACATGGTTGCTAAGGAGTCCTTGATATACACACGGTAAGTGAGACCCAAATCGTGAACACCAACTCATTACAAGCGTGAGTCAGGAACCTTAGCGAGATACTAAAGGCTCGGACCAACTCTTCACGTCATCCCGACACTTCGCCAATTACAATGTGGTTGGATTGAGGTACAACTTTCGCTATCCCCCCTTTATATACCCCGCTAGTACATGTGGTTGGAATTGTCCCTTGGGGTGATGAAATCCCCAAGTAGGTCCCACTAAGAAAATGAAAAATGGGGTGACTCAAAGATTTGGAAAGCTATGATTTCTCATCACCCAAGATCACCAAATGACGCAAGGGGATTGGATATGTCTAATAGCCTTCCACAAGCACGCCAAACAAGGTTTATTGACCCCTCTAATTAAACTATGTGGCTAATTTACCAAAGGACAATTGGTAAAAACTTGAAATTTCACCTTCGGAAGGACAGGTCCGCCACTCTATAAGGATAGGTCCGCCACTCTGTAAGGACAGGTCCGCCACCGGAGGGACAGGTCTACCACTCTGTAAGGACAGGTCCACCACTCTGCAAGGACAGGTCCGCCACTCTGCAAGGACAGGTCCGCCACTCTGTAACCCGGACCTTTAGGAGGTCAGGTCCGCCAAAGCAGGACAGGTTTGCCACTCTGTAAGGATAGGTCCGCCACTCTGTAACCTAGACCTGCAAAAATGCAAAAAATAGCAAACGTGAAAGAAAAAGACCCGTTTGTGGGTCCCACCAGGTGTGCCAGAAATGTGATAGGTCAAATATTTGTGTTAGAAAATGAGCAGCAAACTAAAGAGTGCAAATAAACACCAAAACAACCTACACCTCAAGATTAGCCTAAGTTGGAATCGACATAAGATAAAAGCAACAAATGGAACCTTATACCTTGTCTTGAATCGATCCTTTGGTTGGCCCTTCAATCTTTGATGTGTATGCTCCTTGGATGGCAAGTAGATGTAAGATGTGAAGTGTGAGATGCAAGATAGTTGGACAAAATGGATACAAATGGATAAGTGTAGATTGAGAAACATAATTGCAAGAGTTTGGCTAGCAAAATGATCCCCCCAAAATGAGAGAAAAGAGGGGGTATTTATAGGAAGTTTGAGAATTCCTAGAAGAAATGAACGATTGAGATTGATCCCAACATGGCCAAGATGTAGGGCTATGGTGAGTTGAGAACTCACAAGCCCTCACATCTTGACATGTGGCAAGGGGAGAGGCTTAAGAAAGATGAGGTGGACATGAGGTGGTAGGATAATACATGACATGGAGGGGGGTACAAAGTACCTTGGGATTGGACAAGATCTCCTCATAAAGGAGGTCCTTGTCCCCATGTGGGTGAGAGGACATGTGAGGAATTAAAATTTTTCCTCTCTTCGAAATGCTATTAGGATAATAGGGTTTCGAAGAAAAATAGAATGCAGATGACTCCATAGAGGAAGAGATCAGAAAAGAGATGCCCCAATCATGGGGGAATGTGTGTGTGAGCTGCCCCAAGCAGAGGGAATGTGGAGAAGATGCCCTAGTTCAGTGAAGGTAGGATTAGAGCGACGAGTTAGGAGAGGATGGTAGGGTATGCCACCTCGAGAAGGCAGACGGGGGAGGAAAAAGGTGTCCCAGTCAACTTCTCGAAAGTAATGAGTGGTATATATCATCGGAAAGAGCACGAAAAAATGAGAACTTCCTTTGAACAGAGTCAATCAGATAAAGTGTGGAAATGGCGGCTCCGGGAAGAAAGAGCAGAAGGATAGGTCCGCCACAGCATAATGACAGGTCCGCCACAGCATAAGGATAGGTCCGCCACCGGAGGGATAGGTCCGCCACTGGAGGGTTAGGTCCGCCACCGGAAAGACATGTACGCCAAAGGATAAGTTTAAGCTTGATTTTTTGATGGATGGGTAAGGCAAAGGACCCAAAATATAGCAAACACTGATAAACATATTTGGCTAGACTAAAAATGACTGGTTTTGCACGAGAATGACAATTCAGACAGCACAACCCTAAGATTTAGTAGAAATGGGTATGGCCAACAAAGTCTTCTTCTCTAGGATGAACATGGTTGCTAAGGAGTCCTCAATATACGCATGGTACGTGAGGCCCAAACCGTGAACACCAACCCATTACAAGCGTGAGTTGGGAACCTTAGCGAGATACTAAAGGCTCGGACCAACTCTTCACGTTATCCCGACGCTTCACCAATTACAACGTGGTTGGATTGAGGTACAACTTTCGCTATCCCCCCTTTATATACCCCGCCGGTACGCGTGGTTGGAATTGTCCCTTGGGGTGATGAAATCCCCAAGTAGGTCCCACTAAGAAAATAAAAAATGGGGTGACTCAATGACTTGGAAAGCTATGATTTCTCATCACCCAAGATCACCAAATGGCACAAGGGGATTGGATACGTCAAATAGCCTTCCACAAACATGCCAAACAAGGTTTGTTGACCCCTCTAATTAAACTATGTGCCTAATTTACCAAAGGACAATTGGTAAAAACTTGAAATTTCACCTTTGGAAGGACAGGTCCACCACTCTATAAGGACAGTTCCACCACTCTGTAAGGATAGGTCCGCCACTCTATAAGGACAGGTCCACCACCGGAGGGATAGGTCTGCCACTCTGCGAGGACAGGTCCGCCACTCTGCAAGGATAGGTCCGTCACTCTGTAACTCGAACCTTCAGGAGGTCAGGTCTGCCAAAGCAGGACAGGTCTGCCATCGAAAGAACAGGTCCGCCACTCTGTAACCTGGACCTGCAAAAATGCAAAAAATAACAAACATGAAAGAAAAAGACCCGTTTGTGAGTCCCACCGGGCATGCCAGAAATGTGATAGGTCGAATATGTGTGTTAGAAAATGATCAACAAACTAAAGAGTGCAAATAAACACCAAAACAACCTACACCTCAAGATTAGCCTAAGTTGGAATCGACACAAGATAAAAGCAACAAATGGAACCTTATACCTTGTCTTGAATCGATCATTTGGTTGGCCCTTCGATCATTGATGTGTATGCTCCTTGGATGGCAAGTAGATGTAAGATGTGAAGTGTGAGATGCAAGATAGTTGGACAAAATGGATACAAATGACTAAGTGTAAATTGAGAAACAAAACTGCAAGATTTTGGCTAGCAAAATGATCCCCTCCAAAATGAGAGAAAAGAGGGGGTATTTATAGGAATTTTGAGAATTCCTAGAAGAAATGGATAGTTGAGATTGATCCCAACATGGCCAAGATGTAGGGCTATGGTGAGTTGAAAACTCACAAGCCCTCACATCTTGACATGTGGCAAGGGGAGAGACTTAAGAAAGATGAGGTGGACATGAGGTGGTAGGATAGTACATGACATGGAGGGGGGTACAAAGTACCTTGGGATTGGACAAGATCTCCTCATAAAGGAGGTCCTTGTCCCCATGTGGGTGAGAGGACATGTGAGGAATTAAAAGTTCCTCAAATATTCTCATGGGGAGATGGGAAAGAATTTAAAATTCCTTAAATGCATTGGGGGATTAAATGTGAATTAAAAATTCATATGGGGAATGGAGGTGCCTTGTCAAAAAAGAAAAGCATTTAATAGGGTTGACTCAATTAAGTGATTAGGATTGTGCAAGTACTTGATTAGACTAATTAATGAAGATTATAAGAGAGTTAGATTTCACATGTGCCTTGATGTGACAAGTCAAAGATCACATGGGGAAGAGTAATGAAGGATTAGAGGAGGGTTAGGTGGCTAAAGGAGAGATTAGAGGCCAACTTGCAAAAGTTGGATGATGTGACACATCCTAATCAAGGATTAGGCATGTGCACATCCTAATGATGGGATTAGAAGATGGATTAGGATAAGATAAAAATGATGGAGGATGTGACATATGAGGAATGAAATAAATGTGATATTTATTTAACTCATTTGATGAAAAGGGGAAGGTATTTAATTGTTTAACTAGATACCTTAGGGATTAGAAGAGCCTTAGAGGGATTAATTAAATAATAGTGATATTACTTAATTAATGCGGATAAAGGGATATTTAGATGAAAGAGGATAAATTTGGATAAATTAAGTGTCCAAATTTAGGTGTCTATAGAGGGTTGAGGGATAGTGTTCAAGGTCAAGAGGGTATAGGTTTAGGTGTATAGGGTATAATGATTAGGGTTTAGAATATTGGGTATAGGGTTGATGGTATTGGGTTTAGGATTGACATTTTAGGGTTTAGGGTTTAGAGTACAAGGTTTAATGTAGGGTTTAGGGTTTAAATATAGGGTTGAGGGATAATGTTTAGGGTTTATGTTATAAGGTTGAGGGTTTAGGGTACAGGGATGAGGGTTGAGGGTGTAGGGTTTAGGGTTTAAGGTATAGGGTTGAAGGTTGAGGGATAGTGTTCAGGGTTGAGGGTATAAGGTTAAGTGTATAGGGTATAGGGATTATGTCTTAGGATATTGTGTATAGAGTTGAGGGTATTGGTTTTAGGGTTTAGAGTTTAAGTATAGCATTGAGACTTACAAGTTTAAACTTGATGGATAATGTTCAAGGTTGGGGGTATAAGGTAAAGTGTATAGGGTATAGGGATTAGGGTTTAGGATAATGAGTATAGGGTTTAGGGTATAGAGTTGAGGATATAAGGTATAGGGTTAAGGATTGAGAGTGTAAGGTTTAGGGTTTAAGTATAGGGTTGAGGGTATAGAGTTAAGGGATAATGTTTATGGTTTATGGTATAATTTTGAGGGTATATGGTATAGGGATGAGGGTTGATGGTTTAGGGTTTAAGGTGTAGGGTTGAGGGTTGAGGGATAGTGTTCAAGGTTGAGGGTATAAGGTTAAGTATATAGGTGTAGTGTCAGAAAATGTACTCTTTTACATTTTCACACTATGTTTGGGTCCCTTAATTAATTGGACTTAATTAAGACTCTAATTTTCCCTATTTTGCATCTACAATCCTAATTAATTTTAATTTTTGAAAGGGGGATCATGATTTAATTAATGTAATTATCATTTTTAACACCTTGAAATGAATAGGTCCTGGAAATTTAGGTCAGGACCCATTCATCCTTAGGTGAAAGGATCCCTTTAGTTGCTTAATTAAAATTTTAAATATTTTTTTGGTGGCATTTTTTATGATATCAAATTCAAATTCAAATACTATATTGTAATGTTTAATTTTTGGGAAATTAGAAAAATACCTATGAATCCCTAGTCTTTTTATCAATTCAAAATATCTAGCAAGAGGGAAAATTTCTTATGAGAAAATATTATTGTCAAGAGAATTCAAGAAAAAAATTCTCAAGAATCTACAATAGCAATCAAGATCTCTATCATCATGTCAAGGTTAACATCATGCATGTTTTTGGAGCTAACATTGTGATGTAGGTTTCAATCATTCAAGTCAATATTCAAGCATCAAGATCACATCATCAATCAAGCCATTTCATGCAAGATCAAGACCTTAGAGAGATGTGTTGGGTTTAAAATCAAGGGTTTGGTGAGTTACAACATAGTACTTGTTCGTTCATCTTTCCTTTCATGCCTCATTGTTTCAATTAAAGGTTTAATTAGCAAAATGGGGTTTGACCAAGGAAAACCCCCATTCACCAAAAACAATTTTTTTTTCAAATATTAGGTTGAAGATGGATTGGATATCTATAAAAAGAGAAAAAATGTAAAAGTTGTCAAAGTTGCAAAAGTTGTCAACATTGTCATCAAGCCATGAAAACTCACTTTCAAAACTTATTTTTGAATTTTTGACTATGAAATCTAGAGGAATTGGGAGTGTAGACATAGGACCAGAGGACTGTGAAAGCAATTTTTCAACCACTATAGCAATACCCATTCAACCTTGGGTGAATGAGTCCTAGGAGGACACTCAACACAACCTTTTTTGTGATAGGTGCATAAAATCAATCCCTTCTCATATCTACAATTGCTTTCTACATTCTATTAGATTAAGGTTTAATCTAGAGGTTTCATGTGTTATATTGCATCATTGCATTCATTTAGTATTTTTCATTCATCTCCCAAAAGTATTGTTCCAATTGATTTATCCCATCCTAGGTCATAAGGAAAACAATAAGATCTCCACCAAGATTGAGTCACCTAAGGGTTGAAAGTCAATCTTTCCCTAGAGGATCTCTTTTGCCTAATGGACTAGGGAATATAGGTGTATCATACCCTCCTTTGTTATTATTATTGATCCACCTCATTTTCCCCCATTTCATTTTGGTGAACCCGACATTCTTGCACTATAAACTTTCTTATTTGGAGTCCATTCAAACTCTAGATCTATGATTTACATTAGTTTGCATTGTATTGCATTACTTTGCATCACTTTTAGGGTTGTTAAAATTGCATTATTTTTCATCTCATTTAAGGTTTTAGGTTTGCATTTTGCATCTTTTAAAATCTGAAAAATTCAAAAGCTTGCATGCATATTAGTGTATGTTCAATCATTTCTATTCAAAAAGTGTCATATTGTTCATCATTTTTCATTCATTGCATTTTAATTTAGACATCAAATCTAGAAAAATTTGTCATTAAAGTATAGTTCATAGTCTAAAACAAGAAACCCTATATATAAGCTTTAAACTCAAATTTAAGTTTTTGCAACCTTTGTTCTAAGAGCCATTCACCCTAGGGAAAATTTGTCTTTGTATAGGTGTTGTTTCAAAAAAATTGGCAGTTATTTGTCTCAGTTTGCTTCATTTTGATATGCTATTAAATTTGAGTTTTAGTTTCAAAAATTAAAAAAATCTATCTTTGTTTGCATTAAGTTTAATTCATCAACTTGAGTGCATTGTTTGGAAATAAAAATTGGAATTAAAAGGCATCATTTTCAAGTTTTTTCATAGCATAATCAGTAAATTGTCTTGTTTAAAATCTAAAATTTTCTCTCTTTTACATACTTGCAGCACTTCATATTCTAAGGTGTTCGATTGCATATATCTAGTGCCTATTCTCCATTTTGGTTGACCTAGGTTTGGTGAAACTTGTATGAGCTTCACAACCTTGTGTTCTATTAGCAATACTATAGTGAGATGTAGTTTGAGACTCATGCAATCTCACACTAACACACTCGTCGTAGATCTTGAGTTTTCCAACTCTTTCATTCATAGTGCTGATACTAGTCAACTTACTATGGATCATAGCTTTGATACCTCGTTTCCCATGACCAACCTACCCACAACCAATGTGACTAATTTTGACATAATGGTTGCTAATGTCCCTCAAGAAGAACTAAAACAAATGGATGAAGATTTAGAAAAATTACAAAACTTTGTGAGTTATGAATACATTGTTGGTACTTCAATTCCCATCATTGATAACATGAGGAAAATGCTTAATAGTGAAAAAGGAATAGAGATTGTTTGTAGCCTAGCTCACAATATTGATAAAAATTTTCCTACAACAACTATTTGTGCTCAAACTTTGGGGTTCACTCAAAGTCAAGGTGGAAATATAATTCCTCCTTCCACAACTATGACTTCTATTCCCACATACACTAATCCAACTGTTACAACAACTAAACAACCTACTAGAAATGCCAATACCATCTTAGGCCTACTTCCACATGGAATCCCTTTAGCTTTGTGCATTTAAATATCATATATCCTAATCCATCTCCCCTCACAAACTTACAATTCACTTTCCCTCTAAATATATATACACCTCCATAGGTTATTCACCTCCATCTCATAGAACAAACAATGATCATGTCCTTAACCAACTCCTACAAAGTGTTTCATCTCTCCAACAACAAATTGCTACATTGAACCAAAGTGAAAATGGCCAACCTTCACAATATGTCAAAAGAAACCCTTTATCCTTGGAGATATTGAGAGCACAAATACCACAAGGTATAGAGATTCCTAGATTTGAGAAATACAGTGGAAAAGGAGACCCTAGCAACCATGTCTCGGCATACACAACCTTATGTAGTGACTTTAGTTTTGAGGATAAACTCTTGGCTAAAATTTTCCCTAGATTATTGAAAGACACTGCCTTGGAGTGGTTTTTTTCTTTACCGAATGGGTATGTGAAGATCATCATGGGCCACAAAGTGGCAATATGATGGGTATGTGGCTAATGATTTTTTTTTTACCCAAAATTGATGAAATGAAAAGGGTTTTTAAAGGAGATTCTCAGCTTTCCACCAATATAAATTATGCTTTACTTTGAATTTAATAAGTAATTATTATTCATTTTCTATTCAAATTATGATTAAAGTCCTAATTGATAGACTGATTGAAAAATATTTATAGCTTTCAAATGGTATCACATTTTTTGATCCAAAACATGTGTCACATTCTATACTTTGCATACTATAGGATTAAAAAAAGAAAAAATGAATTTCATGAAGTTTTGACCAAGTTAAGGTCATCAGACATACAAGTTTTTTATATTTTTTAAAGTT
This sequence comes from Sequoia sempervirens, assembly GCA_007258455.2. Taxonomy (NCBI): domain Eukaryota; kingdom Viridiplantae; phylum Streptophyta; class Pinopsida; order Cupressales; family Cupressaceae; genus Sequoia; species Sequoia sempervirens. The sequence continues at coordinate 103,285,650 of VDFB02000008.1, read as the reverse complement.
GTAATAAAAAATTCATAATTATTTGTTTACTTGGAAAAAAATTACAAAAAAATATGCATCACATCGGGACATGAGTCCTCTACTTATATATAAAATCTTATAAAAAAATATTATCATTTTATTGTGGTTAGGGTGGTTAGACAGACACCTACTTCTTTATTTTTCCCTAAAATTTAAGTACTACTACATTGAAATTTCAAATTTTCACCAAATAGTTTTTTTTTAATCAAACCTAGTAGTTTAGAAACTGCATTCAATTTTCTATAGATTCTATTCTTACATGTTTTTGAAATAATATAGATAACTTATTCAAATTTTTATGTCAAGTTTCCTAACTCTGATTTTTCTGATATTTTTGCCACCTAAGGGCCTATTTTTTCCATGATGATCCTGCACATACCTGAATAACTCAATTTGTTCATTCAATGACCTTGTTGATGTATTTCTTAACCATTTACAAGTGCACATGGGTCCCTAGATGACCTTAGCTGATTTAATGTAATGTAAATAAAACAAAGATGAAAAGGTAATTGATTTCATAGCATGATACCAATTGCTTTACTCATAAATCAACATTAAGATTCCTAATGCTAACCTTCAAAGAATTTTCATAGAAAATTTGCATACCAATATTAAAGCTAAACTTGAGATGTTAAAATTCTCCTCCTTTACACACTTGTGCATGACCCTTCATGACTATTAGAACTTGGTTAGTCATTGTGAAGCAAAAACTACTTCTAACAATCCTGAGAAATCCAAATTTGTGCCCCCACAACAATTTTCAACCTTTAGAGAAACAAAATAAGGGATTTTTACAAATAAATACACCTCAAACAAATAAACATGTTAATTCCCAAGTGGCTATTATCAAAATGACAAATCCATATCCATTTAGGGAGAGGAGTAGACAATTTACCCCTTTACCCAATACCCTTCACTCCATCATGTTGCAACTTATAAATAAGAACTTAGTTACCTTACCTTCTCTTAGAGCCATTGATACAACTCGGCCCTTATCTCTAAACCTTAACTCATATGCTTTTTTCCATTATCACAAATAAAATGGACACCATACAAAGCAATGCAAGTGTCTTAAACATATTGTGAAAGACCTCATTAACTCTAATCACATCGAGATTGGTGGTGCTAATGATCAAGGAAATAAGTCTGTTTCCCAACCCAAACAAAATTTGTAAATATTTACCAACCCCATGCCAAATAATTATATCTCTTTTGTGAAATGTAATGATGGCAAGAATGCTGTGATGAATGTTGACATTTACTTTCAAAGAAACAAATAATGATAGTATAGATGAAAATAAGGAAGACTTGAACATGTGGTCAAATTCATTGATGTTCAACCTCATAAGGGACAAATCAAAATGCCCCTTGACATTGTTTTCTCACAAAATGACATAATTAGACATGCACCCAATGGTCCTCTTTACATCTCTAGAAGAATCAATGACAAACCTACTAATGGGATAATATTAATCGTATGTGTGTAGAGAATGTGATCACTAATGAATTATTATTTGTCCATGAACTTTATCAAGATTCTTATGAACAAACGAAAGCATGGATCAAAATGCATAATGGTTTTTCTTTCCCTAAGATAGGTTCGATCATGCTTCCTTTAAAAGTTGGACCAAAAAAATTGAATGTCTCATTCTCCATCATCCCATTGTTGGACCAATTCTGTGTAAAGCTTGGTTACCCATGGCTACACTCCATGGATGCCATCCCATTGGTAGTGCATAAATGCTTAAAGTTTCCATTTGGCAATGAGATCTTTACTATGCACTATAGTGGCTTTAATCTTGTGTCTTCTTGTTGGAATTTCTCATTGGATTTCTTTTGGCCTAAACCTATGCAACCTATTATGCCTCATGAGGAATTCTTTTTCAAATATTTTCAAAATTTTAAGGCAAAGTACATAGCAGAATTATCCCTTAGCAACATGCCTCAACCCATGATTGAACCAAAAGCCCTTGCAAGTAACCAAGACCAACCCATGACAAATCCTTTGCCTATTTCCTATAAAAGAACAAGAGATAACCAAATAAGTCCTATTGTCCCTCCTAGGATCAAAGGAGTTTACAAAGCTAAAGAGAAAGTGGTTGAAAAACCTTCCATTCCTCCCTTGTGGGATGATTCCACAATACTGGTTTACAATTTTTGGCCAAACTAGACATTGAACTAATTTTTTTTAACTAAATCTTCACTTTTGAGCACCTATAGCTGCTAAACCATGAGGAATCTCGAGATTATGCAAACTAGTGATTTGTGACAGTTTGTCTATAGATTCTAAATGTATATTTTTAAAAAAAATTGGAATCAGATTGCATTTCTTTTTCCATATCCTTCAAAAACTATTTTTTAATAGTATACACCATTTTTAAAGAGTGATGTTCACCGTAAACAACATAATTTTTTTCTATGAAAGATAAAATTCTTTTTTTTTTCAAACTTAGCTTTGTAACTATGATATCTAGCATGTTCATTTGGTTTCATAGTGTTTTATTGAATATTTTTTTTCTTAATTAAGTTTTTATGTCAAACCAATTACAATTTAGACATAGGCAGACCATATACAACATAATTTTTTTTGTATGTAATGAAATTCCTTTTTTTTACTAGATCAAGGACATCAATACCTAGCATGATCATATTTCTATGATTTTTTTTTGCTAATCTACTATTTTTCCACCTGTGTAGAATAAAGAGCTTGATTTTCAGTGAAAAACCTATCTTTAATTAAGCTAAAAAAAATAACATAATAATACCAAAATGTATTAAAATTATATTTGATGGATATCTAGTTCTAAGGACTACCATCATCTAGTTGGTTCTATGAATTTTCCTCCATTTTCATCCTCAACCTGGGCTTCAAAAGATTTTTTTTGTAGAAATTTGGTAGAGGAGGGGGAGAAATGAAAAAAAGGGGGGTTCTAGCAAGCCCCCCTTCTAGCAAATCCCCTGAAGTGTTTTCCCTCTAAAAATGCATTTACCCTTCCTCAAACTAATTGTAAGCCAATTTTTTGGGATCACCATGTAGAAAGAAAATAAAACTATCATTGATAAGCATGCTCCTATACAATCACTACTTGAAAATCGCGCAAAAGAAACATAAATGCTAAAGAGCGTAGGCATAGATGTCATGCTATTTCCCATAGATTAAAATAAGAGACTAAAACAAAAAATAAAGATCAAATACTAATTGAAACAAAGCAAGATGATTCTCTACCTTCTCCACAACAATAAAAAAAACAAGAAACTTCTATGGACATCGTTAATAGGCCTCCTATTTTGATTCACTTGGATGATGATAATGAGATTACTAAGATTGATGAGGAAGTGCATAATGAGATTAATTTATTGTTTTCCTCTTCCATGAGCTTAGATGATAACAATCATGATGGTCCTCTTATAAAGAGTGAATCACCATGTGTTGACCTTGGTGATGCTCTTATTACAACACTTGTTGTTGTCCCTTTATCTATTTATCCACCTTTCGCATACGATGAACAAGATTAGGATGCATATGACCTGCTATAGGTTGACTCGCATGTGCCATACTAGTCTTCTCTTTATGTTCCTTTTGATTGCATGTGCATAATGTGATCACCCATATTGTGTCGCTTGGCATGTCTTTATATGTTTTTGAGCCTACATTAGATGACCCATGTCACTTCGTTGGTACAAGGATTCAAAAAAATTGAATGTATTATGAAATTCTTCTATGTGTATCTATATTCTTCTATATACATCACAACCATTTGTCTTGAGTTTTCCTTTTGGGGATGATGCAATGGCATTGAGACATTCATGTCTCTTCCATGTTGACTCAAAATTTTCACTTTGTTTTCTCTCTCTATGTGTCATTTTTCCTTTGTGCTCATTGTTATGAGTTATTCGAGGAATGATGACAGTTTCAAGCTCAATTATATCATTACGATAGTGACAAAAATTGAACCCAAATCCATGGATCCCTTATGTTTTATCTTAGTATTACATATGGGGGAAATCCTCCTTTCATGACATAGCTCTATCTTTTTTACATAGGGATTTCCTAATAAAGCTCTATCTTTTTTACATAGGGATTTCCTAATAAAGCTCTCATTTATTCATATTTATTGTGTTCTACTTTAAAGTAATTGCTCACAACATGGTGTTTAGTAATTTCTTTAAAGTGGGGGAATACACATCCCCATTCATTGTGTTGCTTCAAAATTTGGTCTTATTACTTCATGTGATGTGTCTTCTTGGTGGTCTCATTGGGTTTGATGTCCTTCAAGATTGCAACCTTTCTTGGCATATGGAATTCCTCTTAGTGGTAATGCTATGGATTGCATTCCCTAAGTTATGAATCTTTTATCCTTGATTAGTCCACTCTTGGAGACATTAGGCACGATGTTCCCTAAGGTGAGAATTTCATGAACTAAGAAAAAACCATTTTAGTATCCTATTGGTTGTATCAAGGCCACCAAGCATAACACAAATTTATTTCAGTGGAGCCTTTATGTTTTTCACAGCCACCAAACATAACACAACTTGCTTTCCAGTGGAGCCTTTCTCATGAGTTCCTAGCATAATGCAACTTGCTAGCCTTGTGACAATATTTGTGGAACCTTATCAAAGTTATTAGGATGTATATATTTGGTATGGTTAGTACAATGGGAGCATGTATACATGGCATGAACTTCCCATTAGCCAAATTTTGGGGCTCACCTAGTGGACAATGGGTTTCACTAGCCCATGTGTGTGTATTTTTTTTGCATAGTGGACAACAAGTTTCCACTTCTATGTTTTTTTGGACAAACAACTAAGGCTTGATCCATACCAATTGGACAAATAGTCGAGGCTTGATCCATCCCTCTCTTTCTCTTCTCATTAATTTTGGTATTGTATGCTTGTGTGTCATGTCTTGTTGTTGGATATTTAATATAGGTTTGTGTCTCTTTGTTCCTTTGTTGGTTTGCCACAAGATCTCAGATCTTTAGGGTTTTATCATACTCCTTGAAATCTATTGTCTTATCCTTCAAATAGTTATATAATTAGGCTTCTCTTGAAACTTGTTTGACTAATTTAGTGTAAGTTTTGTGTAGGACTCATCCCCTCACTAAAGTGGAGGCTAAATGTAGTGTCAAAAAATGTACTCCTTTACATTTTCACACTATGTTTGGGTCTCTTAATTAATTATAATTAATTAAGCCTCTAATTGGACCTCTTTTGCATCTACAAGCCTAATTAATTATAATTTCCAAAAGGGAAATCATTATTTAATTAAAGCAATTATAATTTTTAACACCTTGAAATAAATAGGTCCTGCAATTTAGGTCAGGAGCCATTCACCCTTGGGTGAATGGGTTCCCTTTAGTTTCTTATTTCAAATTTTAAATATGTTTTTTGCGGCCTTTTATGATCCCAAATTCAAATTCAAATTTTGGCAGCTGTAATACTTATTTTTTGGGAAATTAGAAAAATACCTATAAATACCTAAAGGAATCAAGAGAGCGGACATAGGATGAGAAGACTATGAAAGAAATTTTTCAATCCCTATAGCAAGACCTATTTTCCCTTGGGAAAATGAGTCCCCTAGGAGGACACACAACAAAACATTTTTGTGACAGGTGCATAAAATCAAGCCCTTCTTAGATCTACAATTGCTTTCTAGATTATGTTAGATTAAATTTTAATTTAGAGATTTCAAGTGTTACATTGCATCATTGCATTCATTTATAATTTTTCATTCATCTCCCAAAAATGTTGTTATGACTAATTTACCCCATCCTCTAAGGTCATAAGGAAAACAAAAATATCTCCACCAAGCTTGACTCACCTAAGGGTTGAGATTCAATATTTCCCTAAGGGATCTCTTTTTCCTAATGAATTAGGGAAGATAGGTGTATCATAACCACTTTCCTATCATTATTGATCCACCTCATTTCCCCCCATTTCAATAGGGTATAGCCTAGTATTAGGGTTTAAAATATTAGGTATAGGGTATAGGGTATTGGGTTTAGGATTTAGGGTTTAGGGTTTAGGGTTTAGAGTACAAGGTTGAATGTAGGGTTTAGGTTTGAGCAATAATGTTTAGGGTTTAGGTTATAAGATTGAAGGTAAACAATATAGGGATGAGGTTTGAGGGTGTAGGGTTTATGGTTTAAGCTATAAGGTTGATGGTTGAGGGATAGTGTTCATGGTTGAGGGTATATGGTTAAGTGTATATGATATAGGGATTCAGGTTTAGGATATTGGGTATAGGGTTGAGGGCATTGGGTTTAGGGTTGAGGGTTGAGGGTTTAGGGAATAAGGTTGAATGTAGGGTTTAGGATTTAAGTATAGAGTTGAGGGTTATAGGTTTATGGTTGAGGGACAATGTTGATGGTGGAGGGTATAAGGTTAAGTGTATAGGGTATAGGGTTAAGCATTGAGAGTGCAGGGTTGAGGAAGGAAGAGAAATGAGGAGGGAGGGAGGTAGGGAGGGAGATGTGAGATAGAAAGAGAAGGGAGGGAGGGAGGGAGAATGACACTCAATAGAGAGTAGATAGGTAAGGAGAGAATGAGAGAAATATGGGAGAGATATATAGGAGGATGGTTGGGAGATTGAGAGAGAGGGAGATAGAGGGAAGGAGGGATGGAAAGGTAGAGATGAAGAGAGGGAGATATAAACAAGTATATAGGGAGAGAAGGGTGAGATAAAGAGTAGAGAGGAAAGGAGAGAGTGATATAAAGATGGAGAGAGAGAGGTAGAGATGGAGAGAGTGAGGTAGAGAGAGAAATAGAGAGGGAAGGAGGAAAGTTAGGATATTGAGAGAGAGAGAGGGGGAAGGAGGAAATGAGGGAGGGACGGAGGGAGGGAGAGAGGTGAGATAGAATTATAGAGGGAAGGAGAGAGTGAGAGAGACATATAGAGCATAAGGGATAAATAATGAGTGAGATAGAGATAAATGATACAACTTGCTAATTACTGAAATATGACCTCGTTATTACTAAAATTTGGCTATCTAAAAAATTAGAAGATTTTCCAAAAACTAAAATTTGAATTATAAATCCTAGACATCTAAAATAACTCTCAAATATCCTAAAACTATATACATGAAATATAACTTAAAGTAAAAGAAGGTAAATAACCATATTTAAATATCAACTTATACTTTAGTGTTTATTTCATGTATATAGTTTCCCTAGAAGATAACAAGAAGAAAGAGAAAAAAATAGAAGACAAAAATTTCAATGCATTCACAAAACACAAGCATGTTCTAACATGCTCACATTTTGGCAATGCATTAGAAAAATGAATGTTTTTTTAACTTCAAACCATAACATGAGCACATTCCAACGTGAGTGTGTTATAACACACTTGCGCTATAATGTACTCATGTTTTGGCTTGGTAATGATTGAGCCTAGGATCAATCACTACCAACCCATAACACGAGCACATTTTATTATAATGTGCTCACATTTTATTATAATGTGCTCACATTTTTGCTATACCGGGATGAAAAAGTCAAGTGACCACTTTTTGGCCCCTCATCTTTGTGCACCCACCCTACCACAAGATACATGCATTTTTAGTCCTAGTTACATAATTTTGAATTACAAAGAGTGGAGGAATGTAGCTTAAACTAATTCCCTATCTAAGATCCCTTAGTAATCACCAATCTCCCCCTTACCAACCTGTGACCAGACTTATCAAACGTCACATGCATTCCAAAATCATTCAACTTAGATATTGAAAGTAAATTTCTTGCAAGTCTTGGAGTATGCAAAACATTATGAAGGGTTTTATCCCTCCTGTCACTGAAACAAAACTTTACCTTTCCTTTTCCAACAATCTTCTTTGTGTTGTTATCACCAAGGAAAACATCTCCACCATCATATTTTGAGTATGTAGAAAGCCACTCCTTATGAGGAGTTAGAGGAAGGAGGCACCTCAATCAATAAGCTAGGAATAACTACTAATAAAGTTAGAAAAAATAAACAAAGCATTAGAATCACCATCACCAGAGGACTTATCAATGTAGGTTTTAGTGCTCTTCTTCCTATTCCTACACTCCTTCACATGCCCTCTTTTGCCACAATTCCAACACTTCACTCTACTCTTTCCAGGGGTCTTAGAATATCCTTTTGACTTATCCTTATTTTTATCCCCTTTAGGCCATTTCTCCTTGGGCCTTCCCAACACATGAAATGCATCTTGGGAGCCAACATTCATGGTCTTTCTATGAATTTCTTCTAAAAGGAGTATAGGAATAATATTGTCCATCTTTGGTTTTGTACCACCACTACTTATGGAAATGATAGATTTTCCAAAGAATTAGGCAAAGAGAAAAATAGTAAAATACACTTATCTTCATCTTCTATACTAACATCTATCAATTCAAGATGACTTATAATCAAATTAAAAGAATTCAAATGTCCAACAATTGAATCACCATCCCTCATTTTCAAAGAACAAAAAAAAAAATAGATATAACTTGTATGTATATTTTTCCTATTTTCATCCATAGATTCTTTAACCATAGATTTTAAGAGGTGTGAAATGCTATGACTCTCTTTTACTATTTTAGGGTTTTTCGCCTAAAGGAAAGAGATAGATTCCACACACAAAATCTAGGTGGTTCACTCAAAATAATGAAATTATGATGGAAATATGACTAAATACAATGATTTAAATGCAGATAATTGATAAAATTGATTGAATATGAAAGCAAAACTAATGAAATATGCAAATTTTTGAAAACACGGTCTGATATGCAAAAATGAACTAGAAATGAATACGAATTGCAATAGGAATGGATGAGACTGAAAGTGTGCATCTAAGATATTGATAAAGACTAGAAATGACATATGGAATGTTGTTGATCCTAATTTTTAGGCCTGGTGGGACTCATTCGCCATTTTGGGTGAATTAGTCCCAGTTTTGTGAAACTGTTTTGGAGCTCATTCCAGACAAATGGGTATCCAAAAATGTAGAAAACCAAAATTAGGCCTAGAAGTGGGACTCATTCACCAACCATTGTTAATGAATCCACTTTTGAATTTATGAAGATTTAAAGGTGGAAACATGAGGCTTTGGTTTGCACTTTCTGCTTCTTTAGGTGTCTGGTTCTGAAACTACCAAATTTGGGCCTGAAAGTGACCTTTTGTTCATATTTTTCCTTGTCCAATGAATAGATGACTTGAAAAACTTTTCAACTTGATCTTCAATGATTTCCATGCCTCTAATATGTCTAAATTTGCAAACACACAAGAAGAGAATGAGAAATGTTGGATGTTAGGGCATGGGGGTTTGCCTTGGTCAAACCCCTTTGTAGGTAATTAAATCAAAATGATGAAAGAATGTAATGAAGCATGCAAAAATGGAGTCAATACCTTTCCATGATGTTTTATCTTGAATTTCTATAGTAACAGAGGAAGATTTTTCCCTTGAATGTCTTAGGAAGCTATCTTGATGACTTGCAATAATGAAACCCTGACTTGCTTGACTTGATAGAGAAGATAGATGATGAATGAATAATAAAAGATGTGTGTATGAGTTATGAGACTGTAAATTAGGGTTTAGAGACTTGATTTTATAGGAAATTCACCTTATTTACTTGTTAATTGGATCCCTATGGCCGACATGAAGAAAAGAAAAACTTAAATTCCAAAATTTCCTACTCAAAAGTAAAAAATGGCCCAAATGGGACTCATTCACCACCTTGGGCGAATCAGACCAACCTGGCAGGGATTGATTCTCCATAGATGTCGAATTAGTCCTAGAGGGCCCGATTTTCCAATTGGATTGTTGGGAGATAAGAAAATCAGGTTTATATGATGAGTTAGTAAGTTATTTCATCAGATATTGCCTCAAGATGCACAATATGAGTCAATAGGAGCCTATTAATGATGATGTAAAGAGTAATTAGGGCTTGGGACACAAAATTTAGTGTGAAAGTGTGATTAAATACACTTTACAACACTAAAATGAGGTCCACTTACCCTACAAAGGCACAACATCCAATGTGAATGTGTAAAACACATTACAACACTTGGTTAAAGTTAAGTTTAGTTTACAAGTCTTCTAGATCAATGTGAAAACACAATTAAATACATTTTAGAATGTTGAATTAAGGGAAGATGGGTTCATTAAGTCTAGAAAAGTGTGAAAGTCTTTTACAACACTTTTAACACCTTTACAAGACATTGTTAAATGCATTTGAAAGGATCTAAGACCTAGTGTGGATGTTAAAAACACCTCACAACACCAAATCAAGGCCTCATTAAGTCTAATTTATCATGAATTATTCCCAAATCAAGCAAGTTACCTATTTTCTATGGTACACTTCTATGTAGTGTCCTCCATAGAGACATTCAGGAAGATAGATTCTAAAAGACATAACCAAATGTTTCCCCATGCCTTCTTGTCTAACTTCTTCCAATATTCATCCAACATAGTAGAGTTAGTTAGTTTCTTCTCTTCTAAAATTACCAACCATTGATCTCTCTCTTCAAGGAGATCTCCAACTTTCAGCTTCCACATCTCATAACCCATGCCATTAAACTTCTCAATATCTTTATGAGAGGTAGAGGCCATGGTATACAATCTTTCACAAATATACAAAACAACCCCAAAAAGAAAAAAGCTCCCACTACAACAAAAATCCTTCAACACTCAAGATAAAAGTGTGCCTTTCTCAATAGAACCATTAGATTTGATACAAAATGTTATAAAAAAAGGTGAAGAAATCTTGCAATATGAACTTTAGTCAACTATAATTATAAATCTGAATCCAAAGATTAACCCTTAAAAGTATGTGATTATAATAGAATTAGAACAATAAATAGAGAACCATAACACATGACACTAGATTTACATGGAGAAACCACTAAGGGAAAAAACTCCACCACAGAAAGAGAGAGGAAATTATATTACTAGTCCAAGAGAGGTTACAAAAAAAATACACTTCTTTGAATAAATCTATGATGCAGAGCCAAAGTGGAGGTGATTCACAACAATGAAAATATCAACTCTGGAACAAAGAACTCTTCTTTACCATGCATTCAACTCACCCTCAATGCCAAGCAACCTTCCAAACTTAAAGAAAAAAAGGAATAACTTTTCAAATAAACCTCACACCCATGAACCCAAATTATTTTTGGATACCCATTATGGCCTATCCAAACATATCAAAAGTTCTTAAACACTTGTTTCAGAAAGTATAAGAGTTCTATGACTGGCCTCTCTTGAACTAGGCCTAAATTGGTCCAATTTACAAAGCAACTACCCTTCAATCATGAAATATTCACTAAAAACCTCAAAACATCAGATCAACATGTCATAAAACATCTAAATCAATGACCTCTTTAGTTAGTCATGCATTTTAAGACCTCAAAACTAGAAACCCTCATTTTGCTTACAAATTAGGAGGGTTTAATGAAAATGACATCTCCACACAACACAAAACCTTGAAAAAACTTGGAACACATCCCATTATACTTTTACATGCTCACAAAACCTTCACATGGGCAGCCATAACATCAATTGACAAAAACTCAACTTCTACACCTTCATTTGCATTGAAAATGCACAAAAATTCAACTAGGGCATCACCTTAAAAAAGTCACAAATGTCCACCTCTACATTCAAAACTTACACACATCTAATTTACATCATATTAGACCATTCCACTAAGTTATAGTGGCATACAATGGGTGGAATGGTCAAAAACTACATTGTAGACTTTCAAACCCTCTAATGGTTGTGCACAGGGAGTTTTAATAAAATGTCAATAAAACCCTCCAAACTCAATGAAAATTAATGAAACCACTTTCAAATGAAATATGAAACTCTCCTCTTTCCAACCATAACAGGGTTGATCCCGTACAGGTTGTACAAAGGCCGTACCACACGTTTTAGCAGCAAATTTACACAGAAATTTCCAAAAAAAACCACTTTTTCATTAGAACTTCAAAAAAACTGATTCAACAGCCATGCCTCGACCATGAGAGGCTTATTTAACATCTAACCACCCTTAAAAACATCCTCCAACTGAAATTTTAATTAGGAAACCAACTTTTTACCAATTAGACCCCTAATTGCCTAGTTTTTCACTTTTAACAATTTGTTGACAATAAGTACATTTTTATGCAACCTTTTGCATTTTTTGAACTAACTTACATAAAATACCCATAATTACATCATTAATGGGCTCAAAGGCCTTATTCAATCATAAAATGACTCAAGTAACCCTCTTTTCCTAATTCCTATGCTTCCTTCAAAGGATGAATTGTATTAAACTGTGTGTATTGGGTGCTCCTGCACCACTCTATAGATTCTGGCAATAGATTATTACTTGCACACTAAAAATAAAGAACTCAAGCTCCAAGACCCAATTTATGGAAACTTGTTGGGGTGAATACTACTGTGGTATTATCAAACAATAGGCAAAAAAAAAAAACAACTGGAAAGACCCAATGACTACCTCCTTTCAAGTACCAAATCTACCCAAAATAACAAATTACATATGCTCTTACAACTGTTGTAAGGCATCTCTCATGCATGGGTGCCTAAGGAAGGAATCCATCATAAAATTTTACATAGTTGTCATAACATCTTATGACATTGTCATTGATGTCATAGATACTCTTACAAATTATGACAAATTTAATAACCCTCTAAAATAGGAGATTCCAAATGGGATGCCTAGTTATTTTGTCCTTTTCCTAGAAGACAAATAGTAATAGTAACTTCATCTTTACATGAGCTCTTTCACCACTATTGGTTAAACGGTTTCACCTCTGTTGGGTAATTTACAAGACATTAGGAAAATAATTAATTAATGGATTTACAAGGTTGATGTCACTTAAATCCTTACAATTCTCATCAAGAGGATCATCATGGCTACCCTCATTTAAATTCATCAATTTAGAAAATATAAAACCTAATTCATTATGATCTTCTTTATATTCTTCTAGTTTATCTTCTACTTCACTATCTGAATGTATTACAATAGGTTACATATTAGTGCTATCATCATGATTGTGAGCACGACCATTCATATGAGCCTATTTCATTCTTTTCTTAGGTTGGGATAGGTATGGTTTGGTTTCGTGATTTGGCGAGGACAGTGGGGTGGACTTGGGAAATAATGAGGATGGATAGGTAGGAGGTAATTCATCAAATTTGGATTGGATGGGTGGATGATCATCAAGTAAGGTTGCACAATTTTTTGCAATTTGATGAGCCATAACATGACATATTCATTTACGCTCTTTTGCACTTATATTTCTTCACACACAAGTTTTAGCTTAAAAACAAGTAATGCATGTGTTTTCCAACATTAATCTCTTTTCTTCCTTTGGAGGAGGAACTTAAGGGACCATTGTAGGTTGGGAGACCACCAAGTTTTCTAGGTTTCAATCTAAAGACTTGTTTTTATTTTAGAGGCACAAAGTTAATTACATTATTATCTCTTGGTATTTTATAGGATGGAGAAGGTGGAACGACATCATACATTCCAGATGATCAAGGGAGGATGCCCGATTCAGACTTAGACTCATTCACTACTTGTGGGGTAGGAGAAATTCCCATTGAATTCATTTTAGACCGAAAAACCTTAGGTGGGATATTACTAAGGGATAATTTGGCTATAAAATTAGATTTAAACTTTTGATATGACGTGAATAAAAATTCCTCATGGCACTTAACAGTTTCAAATGGTTGAGGCCAAAAATAATCTAGTGAAAAATTTCCATGAGAGGCCAAAGGCTTAAACCCATTATGATAAAAAAAAATATGTATTTCTTCTTCAAATGGTAATTTTGTATAATTATAAATAACTGATGGGACCACATTCATGGACCATAGAAATGGATAGCCTAACTTCACATGAAATTGGTATGAAGTTGGAACTATGGTAAATGAAACATCCAATTTTTTAGGTCCAACTTTTACTAGGAGAGTTATTAAACCTATCATAGGGTGAACAAAAGCATCATGAGTTTTTAACCATGTTTTCAATTGTTCATAATTATCTTTGTAAATTTCATGCACAAATAAGAATTCTTTGGTGATCACATTCTCTACACACACGGGTTGAATGAGCATCCCCCTTATGGGTTAATCATTGATTTGACTAGTGATATAAATAGGACCATCAGGTACGTTTATGGATGCATGAATATGTGTAAAAGCAATGTTAGGAAACAAAGTGGCTTGACCCTTATCAGGTTGGATTTTAATTGTTTACAATTTTGGATAGATAATTATCATCTTCTTCATTATCACTATATTGAACAAAGTTTTTTGAATGAATTCTCAATGGGTTTGTAAATATTTGCAAGTTTTGATTTGGTGGTTAAATTAATTTATTTCCTTTGTCATTAACGTCAACTAGATTTGATTAGAGTCGATGAAGTTTTGTACTTGGTGCTTAAGATGCATACATTTTTCCATATTGTGTCTAGGTGTATGATGATATTGAAAAATCTCTCACATTAGTGTTCGACTATAAAGGTTTAGTTGTGTCAACATGCCTAATCAAGGGGAGTTGAATAATATTCTTATTTAATAAATACAACATTATTGCATAGAGAGAATTAAACAATTGTCAAAATTCTCTATCTTTAAGTGTTAATTAATATGGATTTGTATTTACGGTAGCTACTTTTATTTCAATGTTATTAGTAGTTTGAGGAGTGTTTATATTAAAGAAGTTTTTCTTTTCCTTTTTAAATTTTTGGTAGTTATTTTGAGGCATGACTTCAAATTCACCAATATGATTTGATGAATTTGTACCTTCATCTTGACTAATTGATATCTAATAATCATGAAGGGTCATACACAAGTGTGTAAAACATGGGTACTTCATGAACAATATCTTGTCTTGAATACTAGGAACTTGTAAGTTTCCTATAAACACTCTTTGAATGTTAGCATTTGGAATACTATAAAAGATTTGTGAGTAAATAATTTGGTATCATCCTATAAAGTTTATTATATTTTCTTTAGGTCCTTTTTTACAATGAATTAAATAGATTAACATCACTTTAATACCAATTATTTCTTAAAAATATTGGAGGAACACGCTAATGAGTTGTGTGAATGAGGTTATCTAGAGTTGTTTGGAAACAGAAAAAAAAAAACCAATCAAAGGCCATGTCTTTCAATGATCTCATATTGAGTTTTACTAATAGTGCATCTTCAAAAATGAAGTCACTACACTATGCAAAAAAACCTAACACATGGTTATTAGGATCCCCTTTACTATAGTATTTTTCTAATTGAGGTATTTCCATGTTTTGTGGTACAATTTTTTTTAGAATAGAAAAAAAAATGGGCTACATGTGAGATACATTGGAGGTTTACTATTGTTTTTTATTTTTATTTAAGATTGAAAATTTGTTGTTGAACCGATGTCATGTTTTGCAAAAGTTGATTTATCAAAGGATCATGTTTTGAGATATTTTTGAGTATGGTGAACTAGTATGAATGATTGGTGGGTTATTGTGTGGCATGTTTATGAGAGGTGATGAACATGGTGGTGTTATGGGTGAAGTGACAAAACTATAATGATTCCCATTGGGATTCCCTAAGCTTGAGTTTAGACCAATTCTATATTGTATTTTTGATGTTATGGATGGAGATGTAAATGTGGGAATAAAAGGTATTGTTGTGGGAAAGAAAAAAAAAATTCTATTTGGTTTTGAGCATTGGTAAATCCTTGGGTACAACTAGTTTTCATAAGAATATTAGCATTTACTATGTGAGTTAAACTATGCAACACTTCTATTTGTTGGGAATCGTTTGTTAGCTTCCTAATATTCTCCACAATAGGGACTATTTATCCAACTAAAGGATCACTACTTAGTCTTGAAGAACTTCTAGATCCTTATACAATTGTTTTAGTTTATCTTTAGGGACATGGGAAATATTGCCCTCCAAGTCCACATTAATTTTTTGTTGTGATGAAGTCATTGGTAACGTATGATTAGGGAGGGAATCCAAAATGTATTGGGTGGATGCAATACCTTGTGTAAAAGAGTTATAAGACTCATTTTCAACATCGAGGTTGTGTTTAGAGTGCAAGAATCCATAAGTTTGAAACTATGTCTCATAGGGGTATTAGCAATAGGACACCACGTTGTGAATCTCATATGAGATTCAAAAAAATTTAGTGTTCTTACAATATATGAAAAATATAGCACATAATTGAAACAAAAATAATTTGTAAGAGTAGAAGCCAAAACAACACAGGAAACACAAAGATAGAACTGTGATTCAATTTTTAGGAAAAAATGACTAGACAAGGGAATTGGGTGCCGTAGACTTGTAGATTAAGTTTACTAATTTCAAAATCTAGATATGTTCTACAATGTCTGAGGGTCCTAATTTGTAACTGTTCATGTTTGATGATAGGAAGATTTCTAGAAACGCACATAATTTAAATTTTTTGCAATATGAAAAACATAATTTTGTATGCAAATTTTAGATTTTTCAAGTAATAATATAGTTTAAATGTAATTTTCAAATTACAAAATATAGTAATTAACTGATCCTAATTTAACAAATATAAAAAAATTGAAAATTTTCTATCTTTTAAAGTGACAATAATAACAATGTAACTTTTCACTTTTTCAACAACATGCATATCCATAAATGGCATCTTTAAACATTTTTAGATTTGTTTTTAGATTTCGACATGAGCTAATGAATATTATTTCAATGAAATTATGAGCTAGATCTACTTTGCAACAACTAAAATTAACCCTATTTATCTTTCAAATGGAAGATGCTATACAAATTTTTACTTTTTTAATTCTTTTTATGAAAACTATTTATGCATAAATGATGAGTCCACAAAATTTAAGATTGCACTTAGATTTTAAAATGATATGCTTCAGATTTAAAAATATTGTAAAGTGCATAAACAATCAGGTTCACCAAAATGTGTTATTGGAAAAAGGGATCTAGGGCCTAAATCACAATAGGCCTTTTCTGGCAATGGGAAAGTGGGATTAAAAGTGATCTCAACACCCAATTGGCTACAAACTTTAGTGGATGAGATAAAATGGTGGATCATGGTTTTAATCCCTTTTTTGGGGGATGATGCTAACATGATTAATTGATTATTAATTGATTGAATTTTATAATCCAATGATGTTCCTAGGTTAATTAGGAAAATGCAGAAAACTATTGATATTTCTAGAAAATACATAACAAATAAACAAAAACATAGTTTAGAATAGTAGAAGGTACACACAAAAGAACTTGTCATATAAATTTGGGCTTGAAATAGCTAGATAGGGGTGTTGGGCACCATATATTGGGTAAAATATAATCAAGATCTAATTTCACTTTCTTGTTTCTCTTGGTTTGTGTGATCTTCTCTTTTGGATTCACTGTCTAAACTTTGTTTGTCACTAATAAAATCCACTTTACTTGATTTGATGACTTGTAGGACTTTAATGTTTGAATGAGAAATTAGGTATTTAATCTTCTTCCAATTCACTTTAGATCTATAACCCACACACATGAAATAGGGGGAAGGGTTGTGTCGTATAGGGGCTTGCCTAATTCAAATCATGTTTTGGTATTTCTACCTCCACAATGACTATGATGGTGTAAAAAGAAAGCTTACCCTCAATATTTGTGGGAAAATAACCTGAATGTTATTGATTTCATATTTCATTGAATATTGTGAGATACATCTAAAGAAGGTTGAAGCAATTGATAAATGGGGTTGAGAAATAGTTAAAATTGAAGTAATTTGAAACAATTGAACTACAAACTACATACAACAGCCATACAATGTAATATTGCCAATATTCCCCCCTTATTACATTATTCCTACAAATGTATCCCCTAAAATCTCTTACTTACTTTGCCAAGGGACCCCCCTTAAGGCTTATATAACAAAACTTGTTGAATACTAAATGTATATACATCTTTGTAAAGATCTTCCTTGAAGATACAAATCTTGAATCAGGAAAAGCTCCATTGAGCTATATATTAACCCTCGTAAAGGTGTATCCCCTAGTCAATTTTTTGAGTTCTTCCTCTCGTGAACTCTCAAATCATAGATTCCTTAAAAAATTCAACAATAATCCATATTGAGCTCTCTAAACACATGGCACCATCAAGTTGTATGATGACTCTCAGAAGGGTATAATTTGGATCACATCCTTGAGTGCTCACTAGAAAACCATCCATATTGATCTCTACACCAAACCCCTTACTTGTCTCAAAAACTCAAACTTCACAATATATGTATTCTTGAAATTTTTTAGAAAACAACAAGAAAAGCAAAAAAAATAAATCCAAAAACATTTTTCATGCAAAGAATCATCTCAAAGCGAGAAGCTAACTTGAGATGATGAAAACTCCTCCATCCTCTAGTGCCACAATCCTCTAGTACATGAAGGTTTATATTACTAATGCAGAAGTAGCACCACCTAAAAAGTCATTAATAATAGCTTCATCATCTGATGAATCCTCATCTTCTTGGTCTCCTGATAACTCTCCTTATCCCACACCCTCACCAACATACCAATTCACAAAACAATTCTTGACATGTACATGAGATTAAACTTGTGATCAATGTGAAAGAAGACCTCAACAAAACCTATGGATTTGGATATTATACTAACTACCCAATGGACCTTGGCAAGATCCCCTCTAGGAACCACAATTGAGGGTTGATAATTGATACCATACTTAAACCAAGTAGGACACCAGCCCACAAAATAAATGATCCTCTTAATCTTAATAGAGGCAACATCATTCGCATCCTTGGGTATAATATCCCCTGTGTACATCAAACAACAAACGATGAACTTTTCATGAAAAGGATCATGTTTTTCCATCATTGAAGAAGACTCAAAGGCAATAGAAAACTACTTATGATAGGCCTTCTCTATTGAGATTACAAGGGCATAGGATGAAATAATGTGATGGTAGAGTACCATATCAATCTATAACTCCTCTCACATAAAAAATTAAGGGCTTTTGTATTATGCGTAGCTATCCAAAATGCCATGCCCTTAGCAACCTGTAATACTAGGAGGGAAAATCGTTGGTGGAGAACTATAGATCACAACAAGATAGGAATTTTTATGAAAGAAAATAGAAGGATACAAGTAGTAATGCATCAAGGATGTAACACAATTCAAGAGAATATAGGAGATATGGGAATGACTGAGATGACTAAACAAGTTAGAGAAAAATATAGATTCAAATATAAGCTCGAAAAAAACTTATGATGGATCGCAAAAAACCAAGAGACTAATGGAAAAATCTTGAGATACTTTTAAAAAATGAAATGAATTTGAAAAAGTCTCAAAATATTGTTTACTAAGAATGCAATGCTTTATCAAATGATAAACAACTTACAAACTCCCTCAATTTTACACTAGCATTGGAAAACAGATGCCATATATAGGCAATAATGAGGCCATTATTTGATTCAAATGCAGAGGCTATTATCAAATTCCAACATAGATGTCAATACATACATTCTTTTATAGATTCTAATGGCAATGAATTTCCCCAATGGCTTTATTCACATGACTTTCAGCCACCCAATCCATTCTATCTTCCTCTTCTCATGGTGCTTGTGGATACCAACTATCCATTGATGCATATTCCCATGGATTTTATAAGCTCTGATACCATATGTGGGAAAATAACCTGAATGTTATTGATTTCACATTCCATTGGAGATCATGAGATACATTTAAATAAGGTTGAAGCAGTTGAGAAATCGTTAACATCGAAGCAGTAAATGAAACAATTGAACTACAAATTGCATACAACTTCCATACAATGTTGCCAACATGATTGGTCATAGGCTAAATGATAAAAAAGTGATTAATTGACAATTGTTGCAACTCACTACTCAGATTCACATTCCTTGATGGATTGAAGTCATGTACTCATCACCTTCAAGGAGAAATTGATGCTTGATTTGAAGTCCTGCTAGTGTTAGTACTCACAAAACAAATGAACACGAAACTTGAATAAACTCACATGAAAATATGATGCTTGAATGAAATAAATGTTGCAATAATTATGCTAATTCTACTCTTGAATGCTCTTAGGATGCTCAATTATGCTCTTTCTTCACTTTTCAAAATTGCTAGGATTGAAATGGTGAAAATCATTTTTATTTATATGTAGTTCTTCTAATTTCCTAAAAATCAAATATGAATAGCCGATAAATGATTTTGGATTTTAAATATTAAAATGTTGACCATGACATATTTTAAATTTTTCCAAAATGGGTTGGACAAGGGTACTTTGCACCCTAATCCAAACTCATCCTTTTTAGATCCTTAAACATCGGTATTAAATATTAAATGTTTGTTTTCAATCTCATCTTTTAATTTTCCAAAGATATTTATAAAATGGAAAAATTAAATGCATAATTAGATCTAAGCACATAGGGGTTGCTAAACCTAGTGTGAAATTGTCAAAGGTGACAATTTTCACTACTATAAAAATATAAAATTTTAAGCTTATTGTTTTCAATTTGCACTCAAAATTATACAAATGCATACAATTTCATGAACTAAATAATGGTTTTAAAATGAATAATGTAAAAATAGATTACCTTGAATTTCAAACATTTGTTAGAATTAGAAAACCACGAAGGAAACATGGCCACATACAAATTAAAAATAAATAAATGACATGATATGTGTGTGTGTGTGTGTGTGTGTGTGTGTGTGTGTGTGTGTGTGTGTGTGTGTATAATGAAAATGTAAGCTGATGTGTTCACTTCAATTGTAAGCAAAACATCACAAATATATACACAAATTCATTAATAGAAAGGGGGATTCTATGAATTAATTGAAAATACATAAATAAAACATAATTTGTTGAATTTATGAAGAGAATTTTTAACAATTAACCTGTAAAAAATACCATCATTTTAGAACATTTAAATAGACATTTCATGAATAAAACTTTCAAGAAAACACTTCATGAATAGAAATTCCAAATAAGGGTGTACCAACCTAAAGATATGTGGATATTTGGGGAATGCGTAGAGGAGGTCTATTGATGCTTTTTAGTATGCAAATGATATTAGTAGACAATATTAAGGGAGATTGACACTATCTACTTTCTCTCTTAAAAATTCATTCAAATTTGATAATTAAATGTATTGATTTTGGTTGTTGTGTTTCAAATTTGAATTTGTTTGGGGATGATTCAATCATTTCAATTTGTAGTTGTCATTTATGTATGATTTGTATGTTGTGTTGGTGTTTTTTCAGGAGAACCTTGAAATCCTCTAAAGCATCACCAACCCTTATGCTCAAGAATTTTCAAAGTTAGTGGCGAACACATAAGTTAGGATTTTAAGGCCCTTACTTCTACTCTTCGGGCTCTGTGAAACCCAGGAGGGTAATCCCATTTATGATCATAAGATACTCATTCAATCAAAGTCATTTCTACACAGATAAATTCCTCTAAAATGCAAATAGGCAATATTCATCAATGGTTTGGCTGACCTTTTAATTTAAGTTATTTTCCATTGCAATGAATAAGATGATACTTTAGATCGAAACATTATAATTGAATTTTTTTATGATTTCATTCTCATTCCAAGCCTCTAGTTAAGTGAATTACTAACTCAATTAACTCTAAGATAAGCTAATGAAAATACCAATGCCTCATCCATGGGGATAATGGAGTCACCTTTGCAATTAATCAGTATTACCCTAACAATTCAGCTTAGTAACTAGTGGACTATTGGTATACTACTTTGTAGTAACCAACTTACTATGTTTAAAATATAGCTTCTTACCAAATCCTATATCATTTCCTCACAAACCTATGACCTTATTTTAGCATTAAATCAACTCCTTGAGTTGAAGCATAAATAAACTCATTCATTCAATTTAAACAATGGTAGACAAATGAAACTATTATTAACAATTTCATTCATAATCTGTGAGGAAAGTACATAGGAGAGCATATATTTTAGAACTAATACTTTCTTCTTATTACTAATGTTACTGTAAAACCATTTTAAGATCATTACATTATGACTCATACCCTAAACTTGTCCCTGATATATTCATCAGTTGATCTATTGACATTATGCTCCTTCCTGAGCTTGGCATTTCACCTAGACCCTTCTAAGACTCAAAACTTGAACGCTCGTAATCAGCCTTGAAATCCCTTTTATAGAACAAGGGAGCAACAAGCATCTGACTGAATTACAATTACATTTCACATTTCATTTCAAAACCAATTTCACCCAAATTTGAGAAATTTCCTAGATAGTTATATGTAATCATTTGCATAATAGGGGAAAGCAAAAGAAAAAATTCTTCATGAGTTGTTGATGGAGAGTAACCACATCACCCATAGGGTACCGTTAGTCATTGTTGTAGTGTCCACGTCGAGGAAAAAATTCTTTGTTATATCAGCAAAAAGACTTCCACATAAGAACAAGGAACAAAACCACATATAACTAGTTGAGAGGGACAATCCTGGTGCAGTGGCAATGGTGTCATCAAAAACAAAAAAAAGGAGGAGATGCTACTTTGAGTCATCAACATCAGAGTATGATTTTCCTTGCCCTGTTCTTGATGCAACAGGAGGAACCATCACTCCTTCCTCATTAGAGTCTTCATACGACACCAGAGAGAGAAGGTAATGGTCATATCCTAAGTCAGTGTCACCTCTATCCTTCTAAGGGATATCAGAAAGAAAATGGGAGAATTGTGTTTCCTTGGCAGATAGGCTTGGTGACTCTTGTTTCTTTTCTTTTCCATCCTCTTAGGCTCATCTGGTTTCTTCTTGAACAATTCTTCTGAAATGGTCTTGTTTCTTAAATTATACATTCTTTTAACAACAACCTTCTTCTTATTTTGACCACAAGCATTCTTTTTACCCTTTGGAGCTACAGAAGTCCCAAGGACTTCTAGCTCAACCATAGACATGTCCTCTTGAAACTCAAACACATTGAGCTGTCTAGACCTCCTAGTTTTTTGAATTGACACACCCGACTTACCCATTTTTGCAGAACACAGAGTAAAAGAGAAAATCCAAATTGAGAGGAAACTAACCAACTTTGAGCTCCTGAATCAAATTTTTTTAAATGCATACCCACAAACACAGAAAAATTCAACTAGCCCTAGAAATATGAAACTTCTAGACAAACCAAAGCATGAATTAAATAGAGCTTATACAAAAAACCAACTCACCCAGGATGAAAATATCAACACCTATGGAATTGAAAGCTCTACACTTGCACAATTCTTCTATGACCCACACTGAACACATTTTCTAAAGACTAAAAATGGTGAGATCAAACGGTAGGAAATATGCATTAAATAAACATTTTGGAGCATGTAGCAATTAATTATTGTAGAGGTCATCGTACAAGCGAGTTGATAACTTATCAGCTCAGCTTTGAATCTATACCATTGATCTTTGAGGATTGAAAACTCCATCAATGGAAACCTTGAGCATCGTTTCTGGCTTTTACAACTTGTTCCTAAAAATTGACGATGTACCACCTCAGAAAGCTACCACATCTACCCTTAATATTCATTAGTCACCTATGATATGACAATCAACATGCATCACCAACTTGATCCTTGATATTTCATTTATATTGGTGAAGTACACAGAGCCAACATTTGAAGAGAATATTCCATTAAACATTCCATCACTCATCACGGATTTTCCCCACCTTTCCATAGTTCAATCATCGACATGAGCACATACACAATGAAATCCTGACCATTGGAACACTATCTCCTTTTTAGAAATCTCCTCCTCACATCGCATGTTTTTGATTCATTTTTGAAATTCTAGACCATATCAGCAATAGGTTGAAGCTAGCGATGAAACCATATTAGGCCACATGCACCTGCATGAAAAACTAAGGCACTAGCGACATCACTCACAAGAAAAATCCAAATCAACAAAAGAAAACCTTGAAAAAAACACTCCATCGCTCATTTCCAATTTGAAAAAAGCAATCACACAACCATCTGTGATGAGCGATGGAAATAAAATTAGAGAGCTCTGAGGTTATCGTTCATCGCTCATTTGAAACTCAAAACTTGGAATGAATCCACAATGAGTGATAGGAGAATGTACAAAGAGCACCAAGGGCCATCATGCATCGCTAATTCTCATCATGAAATTTATAAGCAATTAGCGATGACAGAGATCCCAGTGATAACTAAAGAAGCACACATATAACACATCGCTAATTTAAAACTCAAAACCCACAACCTATCCATGATGCGCTAAAAAAAAAAATGTTGCTTATCGCTATTCACTGATGCAAGTATGTTTTCAAAAGGCCATCTGCAATGAGTGGTGAGAGAAAATAGTGAGTGGGATTTAAGTGAAGTAATTTGGCACGTTCTCACAAGTTGCTCTAAGAAATGGGACCATCTAGGACGACGTATAAAAGGCCTCTAGGGACATAGAACATATTATTTCAAAGGATGTAAAGGCCAAATAAATTCAGTTGATGAACCTTATAAAAAAAAGAACATCGGACCTAGGCATAAGGGTTGGTTAATCCATGAGATCCAATGACATAAGATGTTATAAAATGACTGAAAATGGGTAATAGAATGTCAACGATGAATTAAAGCTTTAACAAGGGCTTTTCCCTAAGGGTTTCCAAGGAAAGATAACAATATTGCAAAACCCAAAGTCCATAGATTTGAGACTTACTAAAAATTGTAGAATTTAGGAATGGAACCAAAAAAATTTAAGTGTTCCATCAGTGGCTCCAATTGGGGACGTCTATTCATCCAAAATAGAGCGAGATTATAGAATCTCAGGTGAAGCAAACCAAGCACAAAGAACCCAAAAACCAAGGACCTTCCAGGACTAGGTAGGAAAACCAAACCCAAGCGAGCAACATATATATAATATTTACATGAGTCACAAGGCTGTACCCAGACATCCAATCTTTGTTACTTTACTTGGTGACCCCAGGCCTCCAAACTTAGAACTGGCACTTGCCCTTGTCAAAAACCCTATTTTCTATCATTTGCACCATGCTAAGGCTAAAAATATTTTCATGAATTTCCCACCTGTTGATCATATGAAACTAATGAAATCAATCATAATGGACATGTGTCTGAACTTATTATTATCTGGGACACCTGACCAGTGTAGAATTCTATCTAACTCAATTTACAGGCACATTCCACCAGATGCCCATCCAACCGGACAGGGAAAGTCAAACACTCATAATCCATCTAATCACTATCATCATACAAATTGATATCAGATTCATTTTTCTCATAAAACTAGAAATTCTCATATATACTCCTTACAAGATTTCCATTCAAGGACATATATTCTAACCCTTCGAAGTGATACTGCAATTTCACTTCTAGAAGTTTAGGGTCATTATCATCTAGCTTCTATCCCACATTAAGCACACATTCACTTTGTGTGATGAACAAGAAATGTTCACATATAGGTTTTTCTTCAAATTTGTATTCATATTCATCAAAACTGTATAAACCAATTATGTTGTAATATGCTCTAATGGAGCTTCCCAAAAAAATTCTAATTCCTAGGGATCCCATGAATTTGGTTTGCATTGTAAACCCTTATCCCCATGTTTAGACAAGGTTTTATCTTTGAAAACCCTCGATAATTATAATTTCACATTGACTTGCCTTGTCGATCTCTCATTCTTTAAGTCATCACTTGAGCCATCATGTGCATTTGGCCACCGACCCCTTTGGCTTAGAGTGTTGGTCACCCAGTTGGCTATCCACTTTAATTGTTTCCTAAAGTTGGGTTTTAAATTTTTCCCAAATGACTTAAGCTTAAGTCATTCTTCTTTGAGGGTCAAATCACCATCGTCCTAACAATGGCCACTTATTTAATGCTAACCTTGTCATGTGTGCAGGTTTAGAGATTCAAGATCGTGGGAAATGATCCTAGTCGTACCCCGCCAACTCGTGGATGTTAAATGTCGGTTGGTTATGCAGTGCGAGGACAATGAGATGAGGACACGTGTCATTATACGGACGTGAGGCCCAATCTCCACTATCATGCCTACCACTAGTGTTATCAAATCAAAAATGGAGATCAAACACAAGAGTTAATCTCCACCATTCCTTGTTGGATTGTAAGGAAAAGGTGAATGCTTGTTAAAGGCTATGAGAGCAGTGATATCCTAACACATGGATTAATCCACAAAGTTTGTAAGATAGATGAAAGCTCGCTGACAAAGGAGTTGCCATCTAATTTGGATCAATGCTATTGGCCAGAGACAAATGGACAAAGCACTACTAGAATTCAAACCTAGTTAGCCCAAAGTAAGTCATTTGATCTACCATCTCATCAAGGGATCGATGATTGACATTCAAAATTGATAAACAGGCATGTGATAGTTGTTTCATTTTGCAACTAGTCGGCATTAATAATCTTCTCTCTGTAAGTGCAATCAAATTTATCTCTATGCATGTGGAGACTTAATTGCCAATAATCATGAAGTGTGATATGTAGATTTCCATGCACTTGGGAAATAAACAGTAACAATACACATGCCAATGAATTTTCCAGTTTGCGTGTGTGTTTTCATTGATCATTGATGATTGCTATCATCACATCAGTCAATAAATATAGGTTGAGAGTTGCTATTTTCACCATTGCAATTAATCGTTGAGTTATTTGAGTTTGTGCAAAAAGTAGAGGTTACTAGTGCAGATTCTTCTAGTTGTAGGATGAATAATTCTAGTGCTTCATTTGTTCTAGTGTGCAAGTCTCCTCAACTCAATTTGTAGAGGTCTCGTGGTGAAGACCCAGAGTAGGCACAGGGCACTCCTAAGGATATCCATGGTGATAAATTTGTACTTGTTGTTACCAGATGTAACCACTAACTGAAGGGTTAAGCTGTGAGCTTAGAGGTAATGGGAGAAAAAGTGAAAGAATCTGTTGGGCCCTCTATTAGAATTTAGAGGAAAATTTGATATGGTTGTGGTTCTTTTAGACAAAAAAATTCACCCATTGATGTCATGGATAGCCTGTCTAAAAGTGAAACAATTATGGACTTTGGCTATCGCCAGTATCTCACAACTTTGGGTCGGGTTCCATCCCTTGGAGTGGAGATATTGTTTGTCCCGCCTTTAGCTATCAAGACTCCTAGTGGATGAGATGGTGTTGTGCTGAGACATGACAAAGAAAAAGAGGGAGTTGAGGTTTCTTCTCCATCTCTTACAACGACGTGAAGTGGGCGCATGTACCATGGATTGTGTGTTGGTGGCAGTAATTCTTAAGGTTGTTGAAAAGGTGGTGTGTGGAATGGAAAATTTTATGTTGTTTGATAATCCCTGTGGTTTTTTCTCTTTCCCTGTGTATGTGGATGGTATTTTTGAGATACTTGATGTTGGCTGTGTGCTCTCATGGCAATATGAATGTCAGATTGGTTGTTTACCTAGTGGCAAAGGGAAATTTTGGTGGCACTTTACTTTTCCATTTTTGGTGGCTATTGTAATTGTGGTTTCCCCATTTCAACGTGATATTGCAGAATCAGCATGTTGGAAATTTTGAAATGCAATTGAAATTTGAAATGAAATGAATTTTTGTAATGTGGTATGCATTTTGAGTTGGAAGCTCATCTTCTCCCTTACATTATAAAAGGGAATCTAGGGCTCATTTGTAGGGGTTCTAGTCTTTTGAGTCTTTAGGTCCAATATACAAAAAGGGTAGAAATTCGAGAGAATACCAGTAAATGGAATGGTCGAATTGTCTTGGTCTTTGAACTGTGTATATGTAAATCTTGAATAGTTTTATAGAAATTATTGATATCAAAATAGATGTCATGCATTAGTCATATACTCTTCTCTATAAATCATCTTGCAAATTTTGAATGCAATATCAAGTATATTTTGTTCATCTTCAAATGCTTCGTTTGAATGCATGTCTTTATTTATGCTTTGGTTCAAAGAATCGATTAAATGCTTGAATGAGGTCATGAATTTGTGAGGATTTGTAGAGGATTTGGTAAGAAGTGATGCTTTGTGCACAACAATTTTTCATAATGCAAGGCTTTATGAAAATAGTCCAAAATTATTAGATTTAAAGAATTTCTATATAACTGATTGTAAGATGCATGACTCTATTTCCCAATTGATGAAGACACTAGTCTATTTGTCTTGGTATTTTTCATTTGAATGATAATGATAGTATATTAGACCATGGACTCAAGGTTAGAATACAAATTTCTTAATTTACTTACTATGAGGCATATGTGTGAAAATATTTCTTTGTTCCTGGTGAATTTCTAGTTATTTGCTCAAAGAACAACCCATATTTGAGTGAATTATGTTATTTATCCCTCATAGGAACCGATTTGTGATTTTCTATGTCATTCATTGAGATAGTCAAATGAAATGTAAGAAGGAACACTCTCCTAGGTCCCACAGAGCCTAAAGTGTAGAAGATTTCAGTCTTCGACTGAATCTTGTTAATTGGCCATCATTTTAAGGGTCTTGAATATAGGAGTTAAAGGGTGAAGTAAATTTGAACATCTTGTTTAGATATTGAAAAATTCTTGAACCTAGTAGACAATTGGAGTGTAGCAAAGATTGAAGGATCCAAATGTGACTCTACTATGGAAGATAGCCCAGAACATGTACTATTTGTAAAGAAACTTCATCTCATTTGAAGTTAAGTCCTCTGTAAAGGAGGTGGAAACTTTGACTCAAAGCAACCTGATAAAGCATATATCAGTTGGTTGGATCTATAGTTTTAAAGACAAAGGATAGTCAGTTGCTACAAATCACCAAGTACTTTCATATAATTTAAAGAAATTAGAGCATATTATGGATAAATCAGGGTAAATTTCCCATTCTCAAGATGTTAGTGATTCCCTAATAGGTGAATTAGCACTATATGAGGGAATATTAGTAAGGGTTTAGCATGATTTTGTTTATAACTTGAAATTTACACATTATGATAAAAGAAGCATGTTAAATTGTTAAATCTTAAGCAATATTTATAGGAAATACATGTGCTAGAGGCTTAGGATCATATTTGTAAAAGTAATTCAAGTAATATTGTATAATTGCATAGTATATTCTAAATTCCTTTTCAAGAATTAAGGATAAGTTGTCAATTTATGCCATCTGGTGTAAATATGGACAAAAGCATACACAACGAGCAGTCCTTGTTTGACAAAGGTAGTTTCAATATTTATAGATACAAGGCCATCAACTTTGACAATATTTGTGGTTATCCAAATATTGTACCACCTAAAGTCAAGGACAAAATGCCAAAGTTCAGTGGTGAAAAGTCAAAATCAGCAAATAAGCATGTACAAGAATTTTTTGATGTGATGGGTGACTATGAAATAGATTTTGAAGATGTGGTTATGAAGCTATTTATTCAATCCCTTAAAGGAGATGCAAGGGACTAGTTCTCTTTCTTGCTAGTGTCCTCTGTACGTTGTTGGAATGAACTTAAGGCGCTTTCATGTAATAGTTTGGTGAAAGGATAAATCCAAGTGTTGCAAGGAAGAACTTCATGGAGATTTCTAGGGCTAAGGAAGAATTAATCCTTACTTTCAACCTTAGATTTGCAAAGGTCATAAGGGAAATCCCTGAACACATGAGGCTAGGGTATGTGCAAGATCATGATGGGCCAAAAAGTGGCGATATGATGGGTATTTGTAGCCTGGTATGTGGCTGATGAATTTTTTTTTACCCAAAATTTATGAAATGAAAAGGGTTTTTAAAGGAGATTCTCAACTTTGCACCAATATAAATTATGCTTTACTTTGAATTTAATAAATAATTATTATTCATATTCTATTTGAATTACGACTAAAGTCTTGATTAATAGGTTGATTGAAAAACATCTATAGCTTTCAAACGATATCACATTTTTGGAATCCAAAAAATGTATCACATTCTATGCTTCACATACTATAGGATTAAAAAAATAAAAATTGAATTTCATGAAGTTTTGACCAAGTTAAGGTGGTCAGACATACGAGATTTTTATATTTTTTAAAAGTTGTAATAAAAAATTCATAATTAATTATTTACTTGGAAAAAAATTACAAAAAATATGTATCACATCCGGACACGAGTCCTCTACTTGTACATAAAATCTTATAAAAAAATATTATCATTTTATTGCGGTTAGGGCGGTCAAACAGACACCTACTTCTTATTTTTTCCCTGAAATTTAAGTACTACTGCATTGAAATTTCAATTTTTCACCAAACAGATTTTTCCTTTTTGAAAATAAACCTAGTAGTATAGAAACTACATTCAATTTTCTATAGATTCTATTCTTACATATTTTTGAAATAATATAGAAAACTTATTCAAATTTTTACATCAAGTTTCCTAACTCTGATTTTTCTAAATTTTTTGCCACTTAAGGGCCTATTTTTTCCATAATGATCCTGCACATACCCGCCAAATGATGCAGAATGTTTGGTTGTATATTTTGGAGCATTTGATAGTAAGATGAGCTTCTTGTTAAGGGATAAAGAGCCTACTACCTTACAACAAGCTTACCAAGAGGCTGTAAATATTGAGAACAATTTGAAGTACTCAATCATGAGGGGACCTGTGATAGTTAGCATTGGTAGCTCTAATAGAATTCAAACTATTGAGCTAAACGAATCGGGAGGTAAAAGTGTTTGTCATGAGAAGGATCCCATAGATGTTACATTTGCATTGCTTCCCCAGGATGTAGAACATGAGAAAGCATCAACCTCATATCAACCAAGGTCAGGAAGGGTTGACTTATTTTTCTCTATTAGAAAGTTGTATGAAATGAAAGGACATGCAAATGAGTCACCATATGACTTGTTTTCATGATTCTTGGATGTTCTGATGGAGATACCCAAGAGGTTTAGGCCTAATGATTTAATGTGCATTGATTTGTTTTGTGAAGCTTACAAATTAGGATTAAGAAAATTGCGTGAGAATCTAAAGCCTCATAGTCTTGATCAAGTAGCAGATTGGATAAACATTGTGGAAGATATTGAGCATAGTTATATGCCACTAGTTGTTTCCTAGAATGGGGGAAATAATTGCCATAGTGAGGAGAATCAAAGGCTAAGACTAACAGATCAAGGAGAGGTATCAAAGTCTGAACAACTGACTGTTGAATGTTATCATTTCACAAGCAACTTAGAAGCAAATTCATGTAGTAGTGATGAGGATGAAGAGACAAAGTATGAGAACAAAAAAAAATACCTAATTATCTTCCTTGGGATGTCATAGGCTATGAGAAAACACAAGAGATACATGGTGAAACTTCACAAATTGTTTTAACCAAGAATAATGATGCATCAATCAGTGATGGGAATTCACTTGGTCTCAATTATATGGCACAAATGAGGAATCAAAGGGATATGGAGTCCCTTGCTTCAAGGAGGGGGTAGGTTAATAGCCTTGAGGGGTTGTTTTTCCTAGATAGTGAGCAGTTCTCTTCATGTAAAGAATTCACCGAGTGTGGATCAATTGTTATAAGTGGAAATGATGAAGAGGATATTGAAAGTGTTTCTCTCTATTCTTCAAGTGATTACACTGATTTTGAATGCACTGATGATCAACATTACTGGAATACTGATACTGAGGAAGATGAGGTACATGTGACCATCATGAAGGTATGGAAAAATCCTTTATTTGATGAACCTGCATTGGACAGTGAGGTCATAAATGATGATTCCTATTGGTGTAGAAGAAATGCTCTTTTTGAAGAAAGCCTTGTTGAGTACTTAGCAAGTACTACTAGTGCATGTGTTGTGGATGGTACAAATAAGAGCCAAGATGATACTAAGGTAGGTAACTTTTCCTTCGAAGATATCAACCTTGACTTAATAGTTTCCCAACTGAATGGAAGATGTGGTGACACAAGCATTGATGAATTTGTTTACCAACATGTGATTGAGAAAATTGTACATGATAAGCATCAAGAGAATGACTCAAACTTGCTAACATCTAAATGTGATAATGGCTCACATGATGAAGAAGTTTATGACTATGATGGCAGCTTTGAATGTAGTATTTCTATCAAAGGGGATGTAGATGATTATGTCAATTTCCTTATGGAAATTGGCCATGTACTTGAAAATATGGTTGAACTGTCAACCACTCATGTTCCACATGATGGTATTTTCCTTGACATTAAAGGAAGTTCACTCTTGGGTGACCAAAAGGAAAATCAGGATGAATGCATGGATACTCAGGCAACAACATTTTATGTTGAGGAGAAGGAATTATTTGATGATTCTACAGAATATGTTAATATTGTAGGATTATTTGATCCATGCTAAGAGCAATTCAAAGGTGTGGAAAACCAAAGGAATGATGTTAGTTAATATGAAGTTGCATTACAATTTTTTATAGATGTTCCTCACCTTATGGATCTTATTCTGTAACTTCTTTCACCCCATGATGACAAAACTTGTGACAAGCAGATTGAAGGTATGCCTGATTCTGTGTTTCTTTTCCCTGATCTTGTAAAAGATTGGCCAAGTATGAGCCAAAGTGTTTATGAGGTTTTCAAATTTGATGAAAAAATGGGATGTGATCCTACACTTCATGATTGTGTGGACTATGAAGGTTTTATTTTCTCATTTCAATTTGATGAGCCTATAGTGGAGAAGGTTGATAAATGGGGTAGCATTGCATTTATAAATGGCTTCAGTCATGATCATGCTAACTATCAGGAATTGCACAATGCCCATGCGGACCCACTTCTATTAGAACAAGATAAAGTTTTTGACAGAGGAAAGAATTGCACCTAAATTTTGGGGGCTAGGGGCCTCTATTTTATGGACCGAACCCAAGTGTTTAAAAGTGGTTTCTCATGAAAATGAATTGCAATTTATATCTATGAATATTGTACATAGGTTGGTTTGGTGTGTTTGGTTTTTGTGGTGTCTGCTTGCCTTGTTCGGGAAAGCTTCTGGGTTTTAGTCTTCTACCTTGGTCTACTTCTACCTGAGATTTGGATTATCACTATACCCACTGGGGGTATACATCCCCAAGCATAAGCCATTGATGGAGCTTCCCAAAAAATTTGTAATTCCTGGGGACCCCATGGATTTGGTCTACACTATAAACCCTTATCCCCATGTTTGGACAATATTTTTTCTTTGAAAACCCTCGATCATTCTAATTTCACATTGACTTTCCCTATATTGGTCTCCCATTCTTTAAGTCATCAGTTGAGCCATCATGTGCATTTGGCCACCAACCCCTTTGTCTTAGAGTGTCGGTCACCCAGTTAGCTGTCCACTTTAATTGTTTCCTAAAGTTGCCTAGTTTTCAATTTTTCCCAAATGAATTAAGCTTAAGTCATTCTTTTGTGAGGTTCAAATCACCATCGGCCTAACAATGGACCCTTATTTAATGCTAACCTTTCCATGTGTGCAGATTTAAAGATTTGAGACCATTTGAAATGATCTTGGCCGTACCTCGCCAGCTCGCAGATGTTAAATTCCTGCTAGTTATGTTGTTCAAGGACAACAAGATGAGGACATGTGTCCTTATACGAATGTGGGGCCTGATCTCCACTATCATTCCTACCACCAGTGTTACCATATCAATGATGGAGATCAAACACGAGAGTCAATATTCATCGTTCTCCACTGGCTCGCAAGGAAAAGGTGAATTCTCATTAAAGCCTATGAGAACAACGAGATCCTGACACATGGATAAATCCACCAAGTTGTGAGATGGATGAAAGCTCGCTGATGAAGGAGTTTCCATCTGATTTGGATCAACACTATTGGCCGGAGACAAATGGATGAAGCACTGCTAGAATTCAAACCTAGTTAGCCCAAAGTAATCCATTTGATCTACCATCCCATTAAGGGATCAATGGTTGACATTCAAAATTGATAAAAAAAGGCACATGATAGTCATTTCATTATGAAACCAATGGGAATTAATGATTTTCTCTCTACAAGTGCGATCAAATTGATCTTTGTGCATGTGGAGACTTAATTGATAGTAATCATGAAGTATGATATGCAGATTTCCATGCACTTGGGAAATAAACGGTGATAATATGCATACCAACAAATTGTCCAGTTTGAGCGTGTGTTTTCATTGAGCATTGATGATTGCTATCATCACATCGTTCAATAAATACAAATTGAGAGATGTTATTTTCACCATCGCAATTAGCTGTCGAGTTATTTGAGTTTGTGTAGAAAGTAGAGGTTACCAATCCAGATTCTTCTAGGTGCAAGATGAATAAGTCTAGTGATTTATTTGTTCCAGTGTGGAGGTCTCCTTGACTCAATTTGTAGAGGTCTCATGGCAAAGACCCAAAGTAGGCACAGGGCGCTCATAAGGATATCCATGGTGAGAAATTTGTACCTGTTGTTACCAGATGTAGCCACTAACTGAAGGATCAAGCTGTGAGCTCACAAGTAATGGGAGAAAAAGATAAAGAATCTATTGGTCCCTCCAAAATTTAGAGGAAAATTCGATATGGTCGTGGTTCTTTCGGACGACAAAACTCACCCATTGATGTCACGGAGAGCCCATTTGAGAAAATGAGATAGACTCTACCTATCACCAGTATCTCATCACTCTGGGTCAGGTTCCATCCCCTAGAATGGAGGTATTGTTCATCCTTTCTTTAGTTGTCAAGGCTCCTAGTAGGTGAGATGG
This sequence comes from Sequoia sempervirens, assembly GCA_007258455.2. Taxonomy (NCBI): domain Eukaryota; kingdom Viridiplantae; phylum Streptophyta; class Pinopsida; order Cupressales; family Cupressaceae; genus Sequoia; species Sequoia sempervirens. The sequence continues at coordinate 103,251,002 of VDFB02000008.1, read as the reverse complement.
TGTTGTGCTGAAATGGGACAAAGACGAAGAGGGAGTTGAGGTTTCTTTTCCATCTCTTGTGATGACACGAAGTGGGTGGGTGTACTATGAATTATCTGTTGGTGGCAGTAAGTCTTAAGGTTGTTGAAAAGGTGGTGTGTGGAATGGAAAATTTTGTGTTGCTTGATAATCTCTATGGTGGTTTCTCTTTCCCCGCATACGTTGTTGGTATTTTTGAGATGCTTGATTTTGATTGTGCACTCTCATGGAAATATGAACGTCAAATTTGTTGCTTACCCGGGGGTTGAGGGAAATTTTGGCGGCACTTTACTTTTCCCTTTTTGGTGGCTATTGCAATTGTGGTTTCCCCATTTCAACATGTAAGAAGGAACACCCTCCTAGGTCCCACAAAGCCTAAAATGTAGAAGATTCCAATATTTGATTGAATCTTGTCAGTTGGCCATTCATTTTAAGGGTCTTGAATAAAGGAGTTGGCTACTCTTTAGAGATCCCTAAGGTGTACAAGGAAAAAAACCAACATGTTGCTCTACTTTGGGAAATTGATTCATCAAATTCCATAGCATTCCCATAAAGAGCAATATCCATGTCATTCCAAGCATAAAAAAATATTTCTATTTTAGGCTCATTAACATACTCCAATCCTCCTTTCAAATCATAACTCAAACTGAAACAAAATGTCTCAAAGGATGAGTCAAATAACTTAGGATTGATGTGATCATCATTAAGGTATTCAAGTGTGTCATCAATTGATAGGTTTGTTGATTCATATATGCAAAACTCATTGCAACTTGAACATTTCTTTCTTTCACCCAAGCAGGTGTCTTCACTCCTTTCTTCAAAAAATTCCTCAAGTCAAAAACCATTTTGTCTATTTCCTGAATAAAACTTGTACATCCCATTCCTATTTCATGCACACATTCAAAAACATAACCCTACTGGCTAGCATCATAAACCCCATCATTTATTATATTGAATTCAAGTTCAAGACATTAAACACAAACATTCTCATATTGACATTCATTATCAACCATGTTGCCAAGACATTCCGATTTTGAAATAATTAAATTGTGTCCCAAGAAACCCTCACACAAAATTTGTTCATTCACCAGTGTGAGTAAAACGTCATGAGTATTGATAGTGTTACATTCTTTAGATAAGAAGGATATCTTCAGATCATTCTCATGAAAAGATTCATATTTCTCATGAATATAGTTAAAATTTTCATGGCCATCATCCTGGTTATCAACCCTCAAAGGTACATCAACATTACTTGCAAGTATGACAATATCATCATCCATACTACTAGATAGATATTCTTCTCTTGAAACATCCTTATCCATTCCTTGGGTAGACATTTGATCTTCAACAGGGCAATCACTATTGTGAGATTGAGACCTCATTATTTGTATATAATCATTCTTATCCTTCTCAACAATTTTGATCCAACCAATTATCTAAGCAAATTCATGAGGTTTCAATTCTTTGGGTAAGGTACTAAGCCCTGGCTCATAAATATCACAAAATATTTCAATACAGATTGAATCATCAGGTCTTAATCTTTTAGGAATTTCTAGCAAGGTGTCGAAGAACCTTGCTAATATTCCATACAGTAATTACCCGTCATGTCTCTTCATACTAGACATACTTTGAACAAACAACACCCAATCATTGTTACTCAAACTTTGTTGAAGTTCCTTTTGAATAGATCTATCCATGATTAACGTGTTACAGTGCGTGGGTAAACAAGATGAAGTATCAAAAGTATCATCACTTTGACCCTCTCTTTTATCTTTAGGAATTTTGTTCACTTTATGTGTACCACTTGAGACAACAAATGCAGCTTGCAGCCATATATCTTCTCGTCATTGAATATTTCATAATATTTTCAATATCCATAGCAATGCGACATGCCTGTTGTAATGTTTTGGGTTCCTTATCCCTTATCAAATAGCTCATCTCATTATCAAATGCACCTAGATTCCCAATTAAACACTCTGCATCACTAGGTCTTAGGTGTTTAGGAATATTTCTTACTGCTTGTACAAATCTCAGGTTAAAAGCAAGAACCAACTCATTTCTTCATTCTTTTGGATTTCCATTGATATTTTCCTTACCAAGCTAGGATTAAGCCTTTCACCAAATTGCTCCACAAATGGTACCATAAAATCATCCGACAAAGCTACATAATAGATTGAAAAATATGAGAAGCAGTCTCTAGCATGTCCTATTAAAGACTGAGCAAGGAGCTTCATGACAACATCCTCATGATCTATCTCAAAATCACCCATCAAATCTATGAATGCTTTTAGGTGTTTAGAAGCTAACTCAGAATTGTGCCCTATAAATTTAGGTAAATTTTCCCTAATATCATTTGGAATCTTGTTAGGGAAATCTTGAATACCATTAAAACTTAATTTCTTATACCTCTCAATAGAGAACTTCTTTTGATGGCATGAAAAGAGTTGCATGCCTTGCATGCGTTTACTTGATGTTCCACAAGGAGATATAGGGGAGTGATACATTTTTATTGCACCCTTATTCAATCTTCAAAAATTAACTTCACAATTAATTATCCACTACCTTATTCCTTAATTTAAATCATTATTTTAAAGCTCAAATATATCTATGCTTTAAAAATTTCTAAGAGGCATAGTTTAGGAGTACGCATACTTCTTCAACCCAATTCAAATACTACAAATTACACCTTATAAGTATGTAAAATAACTACCATCCCTCTACTTGTGCTTAATTCACATAATAGGGAAACAATTTTTTCACCAAATCATTTCAATATGGTTTTCACATCGATTTATCTTTCTTGAAAACCAAAATAGGAGAAAAAACTTGGATACACTGCAGTTATTTTGAATTGTGTCCCTAACTAGAAAATCTTGCAGATCTGGAACTTTCTTCACATTTCCATCGGGTTCTTATGCATAGAGTCGCCACCTCCTTTATAGAGGAACAAACTTCCACAATATGAAGTTTCTTTTACCAGTAAATTTCACTTCAAGCTTCCTTATTCAGCAGAGCCACACACAAGTCCTTTACACTTCCTTCTATTGTTTCCAACAACTTTTCATTTTGTTTTACTGGAGTCTCTCAAATAATTCGCACTGGTGCAAAGATATTTGGAGTCGCCACTCACTTCTTGTGAGAATTTCTACAAATATTCATGGAATTGTGACAAATCTTGATAGCATGTGTAAGTTTTCAAAGGACACACATTAAAATCCTTCACATCTCAAAGGATTAACTCATTGACACAAAACTAGGCTTGAAAATATAACCTCTTAGCAAATAGTCGACTCTTTAAGGAAAGATGATCTTCTATCAGAATTTTCTCAAGTTTTCCCCACTAGAGTCACCATTTTTGTTGGTTTTTTTTTCCAGCACAACCTTGAAATCCTCTAAAGGGTTGTCAACCCTTATGCTCAAGAATTTTCAAAGTTAGTGGCCAACACATAAGTAAGGATTTTAAGGCTCTTACTTCTACTCTTCGAGCTCTATGAAACCCGGGAGGGTAATCCCATTTATACTTATAAGATACTCATTCAGTAAAAAAAAATTCTACACAAACAAATTCCTCTAAAATGCAAATAGGAAAATATTCATCTAAGGTTTGGCTGACCTTTTAATTTAAGTTATTATCCATTGCAAGGAATAAGGTGATACTTGAGATTGGGACATTATAATTGATTTTTTTAATGATTTCATTCGCATTTGAAGCCTCTGGTTAGGTGCATTACTAACTTAATTAAATATAAGATAAGCTAATGAAAAGGCCAGTGCCTCATCCATGGGGATAATGGAGCCACCTTTGCAATTAATTTGTAATACCCTAACAATTCAACTCAGTAACTAGTGGACTATTGGTATACTACTTTGTAGCATTCAACTTACTGGGTTTAAAACATAGCTTCTTACCTTTATCCTATATCAATTCCTCACAAACCCATGACCTTATTTTAGCATTAAATCAACTCCTTAAATTTAACCATAATTAAGCTCGTTCATTTAGTTTAAACAACTAAAGAAAAATGAAACTATTATTAACAATTTTATTCATAGTCTGTAGGGAAAGTACATAGGAGAGCATATATTTTAGAACTAATACTTTCTTCTTATTACTGATGTTACTGTAAAACCATTTTAAGATCATTACATTATGAATCATACCCTAAACTTGTCCCTGATATATTAATCAGTTTATCTATTTACATTATATTGCTTTCTGAGCTTAGCATTTCACCTAGACCCTTCTAAGACTCAAAACATGGATTCTCGTAATCAGTTGAAATCCATTTTATAGAAAAAGGGAGCAACAAGCATCCGACTGAATTACAATTACATTTCATATTTCATTTCAAAACAAATTTCACCCAAAATTTGAGAAATTCCCCATATAGCTATATGTAATCATTTGCTTAATACGAGAAAGCAAAAGACAAAATTATTCATGAGTTGTTGATGGAGAGTAACCACATCACCCATAGGGTATCGTTAGTCATTTTTTCAGCGTCCATGTCCAGCAAAAAGATTCTTCATTAAACTAGCTGAAAGACTTCAACATAAACACAAGGGAAAAAATAGTATATAAGCTGAGAGGGACGATCCTGATGTAGTGGCAATGGTGTCATAACAAATAAAAACAAGGAGAAAACGCTACTCTAATTCGTTAGCATCAAAGTATGTTCATCCCTACCTTCTTCATAATGCAACAGGAGGAACCATCACTCTTTCCTCATCAGAGTCTTTATACGACCCCAGAGAGAAAAGGTAATGGTTGTATCCTAAGTTAGTGTCACCTCCATCCTCCGAAGGGCTATCAAAAAAAAAAATGAGAGAATTGTGTCTCCCTAGATAGGCTTGGTGACTCTCGTTTCTTTTGTTTGCCTTCCTCTCAGGCTTTTCTGGTTTCTTCTTGACCAATTCTTTTGAAACATTCTTGTTTCTTAAATTATATGTGCTTTTAACAACAACCTTCTTCTTCTTTTGACCACAAGCATTCTTTTTACCCTTTGGAGCCACAAAAGTCCCAGGGACTTCCAGTTCAGCCACATACATGTCCTCTTAACTTCAAACACATTGAGTCATCTAGACCTCCTAGTTGGTTGAATTGACACACCCGTCTTACCCATTTTTGCAAAACACATACTAAATGATAGAAAATCCAAATTGAGAGGAAACTAACCAAATTTTAGGTACTGAATCAAATTTGTAGGAAAGCACACCCACAAACATAAACAACTTCAACTAGCCCTAGAAATATGAAACTCCCAGAATAACTAAAGCATGAATTAAATAGAGCTTATATGAAAAACCAAATCACCTAGGATGAAAATATCAACACCTATGCAATTGAAAGCTCAACACTCGCACAATTCTTCTATGACCCACACTTCACATTTTCTAAAGAATAAAAATGGTGAGATCAAACGATAAGCAATCTACATTAAATAGACAATTTGGAGCGTGTGGCAATTAATGATTGAAGAGATCTTCATACGAGCAAGTTGATAGCTTAGTAGCTCAACTTTGAATTTGGACCATCAATCTTTGAGGATTTAAAACTCCATCAATGGCAACGTTGAGCATCGTTTCTGGCTTTTACAACTTGTTCCTAAAAAATGACAATACCACCTTATAAAGTTTCCACGTCTACCCTTAATTTTCATTAGTCACCTGTGATATGACAATCAACATGCATCGCAACCTCAATCTGTGCTCTTTCAATTATATCGACAAAGAACACAAAGCTGACATTTGAAGAGAATATTCCCTTAAACATTTTGTCACTCATCACGGATTTTCCCCACCTTTCTAGAGTTCAATTAGTGACACGAGCACAAACGTGATGAAATCTTGACCATTGGATCACTATCCCCTTTTCAGCAATATCCTCCTCACATCGCGTGTCACTAATTCATGTTTGAAATTCTAGACCATATTCGTGACAGGTTGAAGCTAGCAATGAAACCATATTAGACCATGTGCACTTGCATGAAAAACTAAGGCACCAGAGACATCACTCATAAGAATAATTCAGATTAGCAAAATAAAACCTTGAAAAAAACACTCCATCGCTCATCGCCAATTTGAACAAAACAATTGCACAACCATCCATGATGAGCGATGGAAAGAAAATCAGAGAGCCCAGAGGTTATTGCTCATCGCTCATTTGAAACTCAAAACTTGGAATGAATCCATGATGAGCAATAGGAGAAGATACAAAGAGCACCAAGGGCCATCATGCATCGCTAATTCTCATTATGAAATTCATAAGCAATTAGCGATGAGAGAGATCCCAACAACAGCTAAAGCAACAGACATATTGTACATCACTAATGTAAAAGTCAAAACCCACAACCTAGCCACAATGCACAAAACAAAAGAAATGTTGATCATTGCTAATTGTCGATGCAAGTTTGTTTTCAAAAGGCCATCCACGATGAGCAATGGGAGAAAATAGTGAGTGGGATTTTAAGTGAAATAATTTGGCATGTGCTCACAAGTTGCTCTAAGAAAGGGGACCATCTAAGATGATGTATAAAAGGCCTCCAAGGACATAGAACATATTATTTCAAAGGATGTAAAGGCCAAATAAAGTCAATTTCTCAACCTTATAAAATATAAGATCATGGGACCTAGGCATTAGGGCCAGTTACTCCACGAGCTCCAATGAAATAAGATGTTATAAAATGACCAAAAATGGGCAACAGAAGGTCAACGATGAATTAGAACTTTAACAAGGGCTTTTTCCTAAGGGTTTCCATGAAAAGATAACAATATTGCAAAACCCATAGTCTAGAGATTTGAGACTTACTAAAAATTGCAGAATTTAGGAATGGAACCAAAAAAAATTTAAGGGTTCCATCATGTTGAAATGACTGAATGATGTATTATATTTGGTTTGATGTTTATTAGGAGAGCCTTACACCATTTATTGTTTGTGCAAGTACGTATACTAAATGGAGTTAATACATGTACATGTGAGAGGAAGTGTAGGAGCTTGTGCATTTGACAATCCATTAAGTTGATAGAAACTTCTCATTATGGCAAATCAAGCACCACTAAGTTTTGTGCATATAGATGTGTGAATATAATATGTATTGAGTTTTGTATCTTTTGCAAGTGGGGGTAATTGTAAACATAAAAGATTATTAAAAATTGTAAAAGTAGATATTTAAAAGCAATTTATCTTATATTGTAAATACAATTGTATGTATAATTAATTACATACATTACTCAACTATACATTCACATATTAACATGTATTAATACTTTTACAAAATATTATTAAACTTTCTAATAATTAAAATGCAAAAAAAAATGAAAATAAAAATAAACAACTATTGAAACATGAATATTTATTAAATTACTTTGGAATCGGCTTACTAACCACAACGTGATTGTTTGTTGGACTTTGAACGATAGATTGACCCCTTCACCTATTTATTAAATTAGTTTAGAATGGAGCTGTCTACCCAGCCTACAAAATCAAATGCACATCCCATGGGCTGTATGTTATGCCCATCCTGCATCAAGTACGGAGACCCACGACCTGCTCTAATTCTGTCAGTCAAACAAAGAGATGGAGCATAAAAGTGCAGTGCACGACCTAGGCAATTCAATTCCGCAGGGGACGTCAGAAAGAGGGCAGATCAAGTCACGTCAATGCACAACCTTCAACGATGTATGTATATAGTGAAGAAAAATCAGAAGAAGAAAGAATACAAGGGACTAGCTGTCAATCCAGAGAACGGGCCCACTTGATTGCAACTCAACTAGTACGAAAGTTGCGTCTTACCTAAGGATGATCAAAATTTTGTCTCGAGGTGAAGATAAAAAATGTATATTGAAATTGCATTTTCGCAGAATTAATGATTTAGGGTTCCACAAAAGTCCCATGTAAGTTTGATTAAGGTGTCTTTATTTAAACAAATACGCTTTGATATATAATGTATAATACATATAACGCTTGTATCTCTTATATAAGTAGTTTTACTTTCACGCTATATATCTATATCTATCTATATACAAAGGTTAAGGTTTAGGTTTTGATTGAATAAACAATTCTATATTGATAATAAATAAATAAAAATTATAAAATAAATTTTTTAATTGTGTAATTAAGTATTGAATGAACTTTGAGTATTAGATTTTTAATAAATATAATAAAACTAAATATTTAATTATGGAATTTTGTTTAATTATGAATTATGAATATTAGATTTAATATTAAATTATTATTTTTTATATAAATTTCATATTTATATGCTTTTATTCAAAGGAGATAACATAACCATGGTCATTGATTTCTTACTTCTTTCTTTAGAATTTATCTCATGCTTAAATCTCATTGACTTCTTACTTCTTTCTCTAGGATTTAGCTTCCTTGATTAAGGTGTCTTTAAACATAACAATAGATATTTGAGAGGGACCCAAAGATCCATGTGTGTAAGTCATGAACCTATAACCCAAAAAACAATAGAAAAATATGAATAAAATAGGAAAACCCAACCTAAAAATCTAACTTTTTTCAATGCAAGGTTGAATTTTAACTTGGAAAAAATATACATAAACACTTGACTTATTTACTTGTAATTTAAAAATGAAAATTATGTTCATTTCTTCATTTTTCTCCTTTCTTTAGTGTTAGTGGCTACGCATACAAACCTATGGTATAAATATAAACTATTCTATATTTAAATTCCCTCTTCTTGGATTATTAGCATAGATTTATGTGAAACTTCACTTTTTTTCTTAATTTTATTTTTAGGATGTAGTTATTGATGAATTTTCCAAAACTTTAAATAAGCGTGTCCATCTATTTTTGTAATGGATAAAATGATTAGTTGTGGCTTTTCCTTCTCTATTTTATACAAGAGTTTTTAATGAGATTAATTTAGTTAGTTAAAGATACAAATTATGTCCCCAAATTATAAAGGGTAGTGTACCATTTTTTTTCAATTAAGTTTAAACCTTATCATCCCCAAGGTTTCCTAGCATAGTTAGATAATAGTTCCAAGTCACTTCATGACATTGACATATCTCACACTATACACATAATCTAACTATCTATGAATAGATCAACAATAGCTACTTCCTGTATAGGGGCAATAGGAGTAGTAAGACACTTTCTGACATATCTCACACTATACACATAATCTAACTATCTATGAACAGATCAACAATAGCTACATCCTATATAGGGGCAATAGGAGTAGTAAGACACTTTCTTAAATAAGCTAATCCTATTTTATCATTCCTGGTATATAATACCAATAATAGAAAATTCCTCCTATTATGGAGTAATTACAAGCACTTCATAAAACAACATGTAAATAACTTCTATATTGCTTTCAAAGAAAATGCTATATTTCCCTAATGCAAGTAATCTTAATAGATCAAATAAAGCACTTACGAATGAACATAACATGTCATTTGATTAAGTATATGATAATTCACCTCTAAAACCTCTATTACTCTATCTCCATATGTCTTTCACTCACACACACTATGTTTCTCTCTCCCTATCACTATCTTTATCTCTCTATCTCTCTCCCTCTCCCTCTTTATCTCTCTATCTCTTCCCCTTCTATCTCTCTATCTCTCTATCTTTCTCTATCTTTATCTCTCCCTCTACCTCTATCTATTTGTCTCCCTCTTCCTCTCTTGCTATATCTCCATCTATAATTTTATCTTCCTCTCTCTCCCTCTATCTCTAGACATGTCTCTCTCTATTCATCCATCTCTCTCTCTCCCTCTCCCTCTTCCTATACCTCTATATCTATATCTCTTTGACTCTCCATCCACCTCTTCATATTTTTTCCATCTATGCCTCTATCTCTATCTCATTATCTATCTATCTCGCTATCCCTATACCTCTCTGTCTCTCACTCTACATGTGTATCTCTTCTATCTCTATCTATCTGTCTCTTCTCTCTATTTATCCTCTCTCTATTTGTATCTCTCCATGTCCTCTACATATCCATCTTCTCCTCCATTTGCATCTCCATTTCTATCTCTTTCTCTTTATCTATATCTCCTCCTTCTCCATTTACATCTCCATTTCTATCTCTATCTTCCTCTTTGTTTACATCTCCTCTCTCTCTCACTCTCTCATTCACTCCATCTCTCCTACTATCTCTATATACATATCTCTTTATCTCTCCTTATTTGTATCCATATATTTCCCTCTCTCTCCATCTCCCTATTACTCCCTCTTTTTATATCTCTCTACTTTTCTTCCCTCTATCTTTTCCTCTCTCCCCTCTCCCTCTCTCCCCTCTTCTACCTTTCCCTTCTCTACCTATCTCTCCCCCTCCTCTACTTATCTCTCTCCCTTTCTCTCCCTGCCTCTCTCTATCTCCCCCTCTCTTTATATCTCCCCATCTCTCCCTTCCTTTCCCCTATCCATCTCTCTATCTCTACCTCTCCCTTCATTTATCTTCCCATATATCTTTCTCTCTCTTTATCTCCTCATATATCACTATCTCCCCTTTTTTCTCTCTCTCTCCCTCTCTCCATCTCTATTTGTCTATCTCTACTTCTCATTATTTCTCTCTCTTTGTTCCTCTCTCTATATATCACTACATCTCTTTGTCTATCACTCTATCTCACCATGTATATATCTTTATATCTCTCCCTCTTCCTCTTCCTCTATATCTCTTTGTCTCCCCCTCTATCTCTTCCTCCATATCTCTCTCTCTCCCTTTCCCTCTTCCTCTATATATCTATATCTCTCTATCTCTCCCTCTCTATCTTTCTCTATCTTTATCTCTCCCTCTACTTCTATCTATTTGTCTCCCTCTTCCTCTCTTGCTATATCTTCATCTCTAACTTTATCTTCCTCTCTCTCTCTGTCTATCTCTAGACGTGTCTCTTTCTATTCATCCATATCTCTCTCCCTCTCCCTCTTCCCAAACCTCTATCTCTATATCTCTTTTTCTCCCCATCTACCTCTTCATATTTTTTCCATCTATCCCTCTATCTCTATCTCATTATCTATCTCTCTATATCCCTATATCTCTTCCTCTCTCTACTTATCTCTATTTATCACTTCCTATCTCTATCTTTATCTTTTTACCTCTTCCTCTCTCCTTCGCTCCCTTTATATATTTATCTCTTCTATCTCTATCTATCCCTCTCTTCTCTCTATTTGTATCTCTCCATGTCCTCTACATATCACTCTCGTTCTTCTACATTTACATCTCTGTTTCTATCTATATCTTCCTCTTTATCTATATATCCTTACCCCCAAGTCTTGCTCTCTCACTCTTCCCTCTTTTCTCTATCTATATCTCCTTAAACCCCCCCCTCTCTCTCACTCTTCCTTATTTTATCTCTCCCTCTTTCTATCCCTATATCTTCCTCGCTCTCTATTGTAAACATACCATGTGCCAGTCGGTAATGGAGCTTGATTATCTTCTTTATTTATAGGTTTTGTTTTAGTTATGTTTGGATCCCTATAAGTGGATGTAAACATCATTTCTCCATTAAGACATTTGTTGCACAAATATCATTTTTCTAAATGACCTACTAATTGACCTCATGTACTACACAAATGTATGCCAAAAATAGACCAAAATTTTCCTTGATTAACTTTCCACACCTCTTTGGTGTACCCATTGCACACCAATGTGTGATTGCTAGTGTTTATTTTTGGATAAAACCATGTTTATTGGATGAAATTTGTATATTTGAAATAGTCACTTCTATTGTTTTTTCAAATGAGTAATGAGGAAATGAAGTATTTTTAAAAAATAATTATGAAAATATAAAGGATACAATGTTGTGCTTTATGGGAAAATATAAAGTGAATATGCATTCAAATTTAAATGTTTAAAGCTGGAAAACATGCACATATGAAAAAATTATATCGTATATTGATTTTTAGTCATCATGGAAAGTAAGATTGCAAGAAATAAATCTATAAGTTGTTATTAATTATAATTCAACCATTCTAAAGTGAATATACATTCAAATTTAAATTTTGAAAGCTGAAAAATATGCACATAAGGAAAAATTATATTTTATATCGATTTATATATAAATATGTAGAATAATTGTCTACACATATACAAAATTGGCATTTATACCAACTCAAAATATTTTTTACAAAATGTTGCATATGTCATCTCAAGCTCCATATGCCATCTCAAAATCTATATGCAATGTGGATGTTCAATAACTACACATTAAATCTTAATAGTTCAATTGATCATATGTCTCAAGCGAGTCCTAAACTTGTGGTGGATCATCAAAATCTAACCTCCTCATGCCACTTGGTGGATGCAAAATTGACTGCACAATAACAAGTCAAACCATATTTTAATGCTCAAGAGTAAATAAATTAGGCCAACCAAATAAAAACTTATCTACTATAATTTAAAATTTTCAAATTACCGTATTGTTACCATCTCTACTTTGCATTATATCCATTGTTGAAGCTGTTTGGTTAAGATCAATAGAAAATGGTAACATGCGTTGTTGGGTGTTCTGTTGATTATCTAAAGCCACAATAACATGCACAATTAACACGTCAACTAAGAAAAAATAATTTTAAAAATTAAAGACATAAAATTGATTGAAGTGTGTTCTATAATTTCTATACCATCTCCACTTTGCATTGTATCTATTGTTGTTTGGTTAAGATGAATAGAAAAAGGTAACATATGTTCTTTGTTGTTTTGTTGATCCTCTGAATCTGTAATGACATGCACATTTAACACATCAACATAGATAAAGTTTTCAAGTGTAAAATTGCATTACATAATGAATATAAACAATAGTAAATTTATTAAGTATAAAATTAATAAATACATTTGATAGTTAAAAAATACCATCTATAACTTGTATTTCATTTATTATTGTTTGGTTTAGATCAATAGAGAATGGTAATCGACGTCGTTGAGTACTTTCTTGATCAACCAAACCTACAATGACATATATTTAACATATGAAATAGAAACAAGAAGTATTATTATGCAAATTACTAAAATGCATATGAATAAATATACTCACTGGGTTGTTGGATGATAACTCTTTCTTCTTCTATTGCGATGCCTGAGCGATTAATGACCTTTTTTTTCTTTTTCTTTCTACATCCAATAGAGGGGAATTGAAAATTTCCATACTCTTTAGCTGTTTCATTCAAGTCTTTGGAGATGGCATTGTCTCTTTGATGAGTTGAACGACGTTTGCACATTTTTCTTGGACTAAACCATGGTGATATTCGTCTCATCGACATGTTCTCTATGCCAGGGATTGGTGTGAATTTGGAAGAGGATGGAAAAGATGTATTGATATCTTTTCTCAACCTCTCAATACATTGACTAAATTTATTTCTTTCATCTTCGCTAGTTGGTAAATTTTGGAGCAGATGATTTAAATAATCAATAGAATTTTGAAAGTTCCAGCCATCTATAATACAAATATATATGATTAAATTTGAAAATATTTTTAAAATATCTTAATGTTTCATTATAAAATATATAAATTGAAATGTACCTGTTCTCTGGTCTTCACCAATGACAACCCCAAACACATCTTGATCTTCTACTTGATTACAACCATCTATAATTGGATTAAGATTTAATTAATTTTGAGAACCATAAAAAAAAACTAATATTTAATTGTAACAACCATATCGACATTACCGATGGTATTAATTTCATGACTAAAACTCCCTCTGACATTGTCAGCATCATCAAGCAATGGAGTAACACCATATGTAATTTAATGAGATTAATTTAGTTAGTTTTGAGGAAAAATATAATAATCATTTAACCTATGAATATTAAACTTAAATTTCAAATAACCCTTACCAGAAACTTGATCTTGCACATTATTTGTGTTTCTCTTTAGAAGATCTAAAATCTTTAACACATGTTTGCACGTGTTTCCCTTCTTTGCCCACTGACAATCACACACATGCAAATCTGGTCCAAATTTTCTTACAAAATACCATTTTGTTGGAACTGTTTGGCTTCTTATCTGGTATGTGTTAGGGAGGAGATCATATGGAAAACAATCTATATCTGGTATATTTTTTGACCTCTCTAATGCGGTTATGTAATATCTTTCTTTTTTGAAGTTAGTCAAAAACCCTGATAATTGCAAATATCTTTTATTTTTATAGAATGGCTCTACCCTATGAAGAAGTGTATGGATAAGCCAATCCATTCTTCTCATGCATCTCTTTGAACGATCACTTAAATAGTGACTCTTGATGTGACAGTGGTATGACTCAATGGAAGCATTGGTTTCTTGATTTGCATGAGGGAAAGTTCTATAGTTTTTTGCCCACATCTCTATACAAACAATCATAAACTTTATTAGTATAAATAAAAATAGGTTAAATGATGTAAATGCATAAAAAACCATAATGAATAATTTAATGAGCTTACCAATACGAGTCTCATCATGACACCATGTTTTTTGAAAGTAATCAATAAATTTCTTCTCCTCTTTGAATTCCTCCATAAAATTTTTTATTAGGTGAGTAGTGATTTCTTCATCATCACTCATTGCATACATTATCTCACCTAATCTATCGAACATATTAATTCCAACATCCTTATTATTGACATACCTGGATTATAAAACATAATATCAAGCTATGAGGTTATACATGTAATGTTCGGTTATTCCACATATTTTAATTAAAGATTGACTTACTTGTATACATTCTTCAACCATGCCCTACGTACATGCCAAATACATAAGAGTACTCGAAAATCAAAGGAAAATCTACATGTCACATTATAAAAGTTCATAAGTAGTGCAATCTAAAAATAATAATTGTTACAAGTGCTATAAAATCTCATAAGTAGCATTTTAAAAAAATTAAATAAAATATTAAGGCCAATAAAAACCTGATTGCTTCAATCTTAGCACTAGCATCATCTGTCATAAATGCATTGACATTCCAATCTTCTTTGCATTGTTTCCCTCTTTTACAAATTTCTGTCAACCATTCATTTATATCCTCAACTTTATTTCTTGAGGTTATGGCCCATGCAACAGGTATACCAGCCTCTTGTTCATCAAATACAAGCAAGGTATATAACTGGTACTACACATCAATAAACCATTGATAAATTATTATATGTTTAGTAGAATAAATTAATGATTTCAAATTAAGATTCATAAATACAATTAACATTGTTTTACTTACACCATATTTATTCTTGAAAATGTTGAATCCATTGCAATGATTGAGTTATGTGAATGTTTCACCATCATTTCTCGCATCCATGGTGTTTGGATTCCTATGGTAAATGGAATATTTTCCACATTATTTGGTCTTTTATAGTAAAAGAAGTTATCTTTCTCCTCTGCATGCCACATGCTTACACTTTTTGCATCATCTTCATTCTTTTGGGATTCAAGCGACTGTACTCTTTTCCATGCATTCAAAACATCTTTCCTCAACAAACATGTGTCCCTCTTATTCATCAAATGAGTCAAACCATGGTCTAAATAATGTTGTTCACATATTGTGTCAATCCCCACCCCCATTAGCAATAAGGATTCTATATATGATTTACATTCATTTGACAACCTTGGTGCAACACTGCTTCTTGGATCACCAGAAGGGTCATCTTTTCCGTGGCAAAATTCACCATTTTTATCACAATGACTGAAATCATTATATGTAATGATCGCAACATTTGGTCTACCATACATAACCTTAACAAGAAAGTGGGCTTGACAACCCCTTTTTGGGACAAACCTTCATTTCCTTTCCATGGTTTGAGGTTTGTTTCGGTTATCATCGGGGCCAAAAGCACACCAATAACTGTTTACACATGTACAAAATATATATTAATTGATATAACAACTAGAAACTATAATTTCTTACATGCATAATTATTATATTGAATCTAAGCAAACCTTGAGTACATCATGGTTGTATGGTCGCTAGGTTCTATCAAGTTGGGCTCTCGATGCACTTTGCATATAAAATTTGTCTCTGTACTATCTAATAAGCCTTCCCCTTTAACAAACTGAGGGAGTCTTTGAAGAGGGATTGCAGCACATATGTCTATCTCACCATTTTCATCTCCAATAGGTGTCCATTCAAGGTCAACACGTGAGAAATGATTTCCCTGATTGGAAATGTCTTGCACACCTAAATGAAGGAGTGATTCCCGCTTTGTTGGCTTTCCCATTCTGAATAATGTTAAAAGATGGTTAGTGGACTTTTATCTTGTTCAAATATGTGATAAAAATCAAAGAGGTGATAAACTTGCTTTGTGTGGGGTCCAATTGATTTAAACCTTGGTTAATGGGATTTATTTTACCACATCAATGTCTTGATTAAGTTAAAAGTACATGGTTTATCTTTATCTTTCCTTTAACTAGTTATTTTCTACAAGCCCGATCTTCCATCATTCTAAAATTCTATCCAATCCCCATGAATTTACAAATAAGATCATGTCTCTCAAAAATTATATCACCTACCACAAAGTCAAGAATATAAACAAATATAGGAATAATATTATCATCCTAAAATTCAATCAAACCCCAATGAATTTACAAATAAGATCATCTCTCTAAAATAAACTTTTACCACAAAGTCAATAATATAAACAAACATGAGAATCTTTGTGCTCTAAGGGAGGTAATTTATTTCTCTAACGAAATGTATTTCATTTTAACCAAACCAATAATAATGCTTACTACATTAGTCTCATGTAGGGAATCATCAGCACAATGACCAAGATGATGACTTATTTAAAAGATATTTGAGAGGGACCCAAAGATCCATGTGTGTTAGCCATGAACCTATAACCCAAAAAATAATATAAAAATATGAATAAAATAGGAAAACCCAACCTAAAAAATCTAACTTTTTTCAATTCAAGGTTGAAATTTAACTTGGAAAAAATATATATAAACATTTGACTTATTTACATGTAATTGAAAAATGAAAATCATGTTCATTTCTTCATTTTTCTCCTTTCTTTAGTGTTAGTGGCTACACATACAAACCTAGAGTATACATATAAACTATTCTATATTTAAATTCCCTCTTCTTGGATTATTAGCATAGATTTATGTGAAACTTCACTTTTTTTCTTAATTTTATTTTTAGGATGTAGTTATTGATGAATTTTCCAAAACTTTAAATAAGCATGTCCATCTATTTTTGTAATGGCTAAAATGATTATTTGTGGCTTTTCTTCTCTATTTTATATAAGAGTATTTCATGAGATTAATTTAGTTAGTTAGAGATACAAATTATGTCCCCAAATTATAGTGTCTTTGCCATACATACATCTTAGTGTCTTAATATTCAAGAATTATTATCTTAATTATATTCATAGTTGCGAAATTGTTTATTTGTATTTAGAACTCCAAAGGATTCTTAGTTGAAAATGGGTTGTCAAAATTAACCAGGACCTCAACTTTGTGGCAATTTTACAAAATGACACATCAATACATAATGGGATAAAAAAATTAACATGTTTTAGAAAGCTGACAATAAGTGCTACCTATATGTATTTTTTTTATTTTTATATATATTGACTTCATTTGACCTTCAAAAATATGGTGTGAAATGATAAAATTTGTTATTTGATTAGTGATACATACTATTATACCTCATACCTAAACCATATATTTTATGAGATAATATTCAGATGAATTTAATATGACATTTTCTTGTATGACATCTTGATAGTGTGAATATGAACTTATGTTAATGTTATTTTGGATGTATTGGTAAAGTCAAATTCACACTATAGAATGTGATTTGTGAGCACACAATTCAATTAAGAGTAGTTATATTTCTTTAGATTTCCACCCCTACTAATTGAAATTAAATTTTTAATGTTTGTATGACCTTATGTTTGCTTTCTCATGATATTTTTTTAAACATCTACCAATTGAATGGTGAAATTTGGAGATTTAAAAAATAAATAAAAAATGAATAATTATAAATAAAAGTGAAATATATAGAAAATAAAATTATTTAACATAAATTATTTAAGGATGAATTCAAATGTAATAATATATTAGTATATTTAGATATTAGAGTAAAGATAATATTAATTTACAAGATGTTTATCAAATTGTGTTTTATTATGTTCTAGCAAACTGTTAATTATTTTGTTTTCATTCTATGTCACTTTCATACCATAATGATCTTCACACTTTTAAATTCAAATTTGATCCATAGGTTTGACACTTGATCATAAAAATACACAAATGCTTATGATTGTCTATAATTTTCTATAGTCTAAGTGTTTGAAAAAATAGTTGTGTTGATGAACACCTTTAAGAATTTGCTATATATGAAGCATTTTGTGCTGCAAACTCTTAAGTGTTATTTTTTAATTTATACATTATTAAATAAACTAAATAATTGTTATGTTTTATTTAATTTTTGATTTTTAAAAAAATAACTTTTAATGTTTTAATAAATAAATATTTTTTTAAATCAATTTGTATTTATTAATATGTTTAAATGCATGTAATAACACATATTATTAAAAATTGATATTTTTTTTAAGTATAAATCATATATGTATAAAATATTTTTATCTATTTCTAAAATTTAGTCTGGATTAATAAAATGATATAAAATAGAGTAAGTCAGTTTTTCTTTATTTATTATTTTAATTTTTTACCTATATATATATATATATATATATATAGATTATTAAAATACAAAATATATCACCTTATAAATGAAAACATATTAGTTTGATTACAATATATCATTAAATTATAAAGAGTAGTGTATCATTTTTTTTAGTTAAGTTCAAACCTAGACTTTCTTTTTTCATTTCTCAGTCTATTTTTTCCATCTAATTTCTTTTGTGATTTAATCCTATTTCCTCTCATTTTAACTCCTTTACTCTCCTACCCTTGGTTTGTTTATTCTCTTTCCACCTCCCTTCCTTTTAAGAGGCTCCATGTGCAATCTATATCCTTCCAATCCTCTTCTTAATGCATCCATAATTCTAATAATAGATTGAACTCTAATTCTTGTGATTATTATATTCATATTAGGGTTAAATTGAAAGTGATTATAACCATTAATCTATATTTTGGGGCAACCAATAATATATTAAAATTGAATGTAACCTTAATTAGATTAAAACTTTATACTAACCCTAATCCTACCCTAACAGTAATTCTAACCATGGTCCACTCCCTATAAACTATTATATTTAAAATATTATAATAATATATTTAATATATTACTAAATGAACCCTAACCCTAACCAAAATATACGCATTATAATTAAAGACTAACCCCATCCCTAACCCCAGATGAATCATAATGTCAAACCTAACCTTAATCCTTGTTGAATTGTAATAGTAATTGTAACACTATACAAATCCTAACCTTAATTCATCCTAGAACCCTCATACTAATCTAACCCTAATTCATCCTAGAACCCTCATACTAATCTAACCCTAACCTTGCAAATTGTAATTCTAATCCTAATTAAACATAGCAATAACTATAAGCCTATAAGAACCCTAACCTTAATTCATCTTAGAACTCTAACCTTAATTGAACCCTAACCTTGCAAATTATAATTCTAATCCTAATTAACCATAGCAATAATTGTAAACCTATAAGAACCTTGACCATAACTAATCGTAAAAAACTCACACTAATCTAAACCTAACCTTAACCATAATTGAACCATCAACCTCATTGAACTTTAACCCTAATTGAACCTTAACCTTGACAACATTGTAATCTTAGCCCTAATTAAATTGTAATCTAACCCTAACCATAATAATAATATTATATAAATTATTTTAAAACTATATGATAAGTGTAAATGCAATTCTTTATTGCATTTTTTTAAAGATAGATATGCTCGTTTTAAATATATATTAATTTAAGAACTTATTTTTATTTGTTATAATAATGTTTTTATATTTTCTTTGTATTTAATTTTGCAATTGTTTAACAATAAGATGTGCACTTATTATGATTTTTTTTTCTATTAGATGCAATTTATGTTTCTATATTTTTGTACAATAAAATATTTAGTGAAACCTTAAATTTATAATATTTATTTATAGATATATATTGATTTTGAATAAAATAGAATATGAGTGTTTTTTCCTTTTTGAAATGTTTTCAATTTTATTAAGAAAAAAATGAATATTTTTTATGATTTAAATATATGAATTTAGAAAAAAAATTGTGTAATTATAAATTTCAGATTTTTGAAATTTAATTTTCTAATTTCTAATTTTAAATCATTAATTTAGAATTTTTAAAAAGAATAATTATTTTTCATTCTTTTATAATTTAATTATTATTCTAGTGTCAAAAAATATTTTATAATGATATCAAAGAATATTTTTGTTTTTAAAATTAGTATATTAATGTATAAACTTATATGCAATAGTAAATTTAATGAAGTTCGTTCATACTTAATTATATATTTATTTACCTATGTGTAATTTAATTTACCTATATATTTATTCCATACAATTTTACTTATTTTAATTTAAAATAATAAAATAAAGATATTTAGATAATATAATTATTTTAATTTTATGTGGATTGTTATGTAAAATGTCTTAAGAAGATTATTAAAAATATATAACTTAAAAATCTATATATGATAATTATTAATTTATTTGTATTAAATTTATAAAAAAATTAAAAATACATTAATTTTAGTATTTTATAAAGTTATAAGATGAAATTATTATTTCATCTAAATAATTTAATAACTTATAAATATTTTTAATAACTTATATTTGGTATTTGTATTATATATATATAGATATAAACTCAAAATAATAAATAAAATAAAAATTGGCTTTCTATTCTACATGTATATTCGAGAAGCTCTAACAACACTTATGGTCCACTGTACCAGTGAGATCCAAACCCACTCAAGCCATGGGAAATAAATATATGATATTCCCCATCAAATAATAAATCAAATAACCAAATTGATGAAAATTATTTGGGGTGACCACACATTCACATCAGTATCCAACCAATTTTCTATGGTACTTGACACAATCATCATAACAAAGAAAAGTTCACCATTATAGATGGTGAATTCACTACCTATTCAAATCAATGAAATTGTAGAAAAATTTAAGGTCCTTCTTTAAGGTTCATAACTTTTATTCAAAACTCCTAAGGATGTCCCATACCATTTCTATTCATCCTCAACTATCAACATAGATGCTTTTTACAACATACCCAACATACTCCATCTCATAGATCCTTGTAAACACTCAAACAAATGCAAAATACCATTACCCCCAATGGTCCAAAACATGTGAAATACCATAACCCCAATGATCAACAAATGTGAAGTATGATTAACTCCTATGGTCCAAAAGGTTTTGACTAGGTTTTGATTAACTCCATGTGAAGGATCCCTTAATCTTAAGACGGCACTCTTAGAATGCTTCCCTTATACCAAGTCAACATACTCTAGACCCTCTTCTATAATTAAGAAAACTTAGGGACATAACTGAGAAACATCCAATTATTTATTATAAAAAAATGTTTCTTACAAAGATATTTCTTAGAAAAATTTGGTTTATGTCAGAAAGATTAAATTAAAATTAAAACGTTTGAAATTTTGAGTATGTCAAAAATATTAAATTAAAATGAAAATTTTCATTGGATCCAATATTATTTACAAGATACATCACAGAAAAAAGTGTGCAGAGATTGAAATATTTAAACAAATAAATTGTACAAAATTATCAATATAACATTATTCACTATGTAATAGCATTGTGAAATATTTTTTCCCTAAATACATTAGAAAATTATATAATAAATTGAATTTTCATTAATCTATAAATTTTACAAAAATCCAACAAAGAAAGTTTTGATCTAAGATAATATTAATTTTCAGTTATAAAATTTTATTTGTTAATAGCAACAAAATTGACATAAATGGAATTTAAAAACTTAATACCTATAAATAACTATATTTGAATCTAAAATTTGATTCTAAAAGTTGGAGCCTCTCACAGACACTCGCATTCTATAGTTGCCCCACTATGCGTCGCACTCACTTCGCCAATGCACACTACACAACCAAAACAAAGAATGAAAATCGCTTAGAAAAAAAAAATGATTTTTTTTCTTATCCAATAGAAAATATGCCATTTCATAAGCATTTGCTTTCATTTTCCCTCCCTCGTAATTTATTTCAATCTTAGCTCAACAAGCGTTAATAAAATGCTTTCTCACTAGTGATGTATTTATTTACTATACAATATTGAAAAAGATGAAATGGGTTGTGTTGTCATACAAGAGTTCTACTTTGTGCCTCAAGAAAAAGTTAATACCCTTAGGATGGAAATGTAAAACATAAAATAAAAAATAAGTAACAAGGACAAAATAGAAATTTGCATATGTTTTGAATGAAAAAACAAACCTTACAAAAATATATACATTGTAAAAGCATTATTTAAAATAAATTTGTCCCTATATTTTAAAAATATTGAAATAAGTATGTACACTTTAACACACTTTCTTACATTTATTCAATAATTATTTTTTTTAAATTTGATTTTACCAATGAATTTAATATTTATAATAAAAAATAATAAAAATTAAATAGTCATAAAAAAATATATATTAAATTTATTGGTAAAAAAATACATTTAATTGAAGGTTTTCTGCCCAAGTTTATGAGAAAAACATAGTCTCATAGTCTGTATATTAAGACTGCATTTGTTTAATTTTTTATATCTTGATCACAATGTTTGAAGCATAATTGAGAAATTAAACTTAGAGAGATTTGACAACATAATTTTATTAGTTGTGCACTACAGCAAGCTAGCCCATACAAAATAAAGTGAGCTCCCTTAGGCACAAGCTTTACACAAATATTATTTTTTAAGCCAACAACTACACACAAGTATTATTTTATCTCTTCTGATGATATGTCCTCTATGCGATCAATCATGTTTGAGTCCCTATGAAACGAAAACAACAGACAACGTGACGAGAAATGGGATTTTTAAAGATTGAATTTTATATACATATATATTTTCAATCATATTATTATAAGTTTTTGTCCCACATACATAAAAATGCATGCAAGTTATAAGTTTGTCAAATATAAATTATAATAAAATATAAACCAAGAATCACTTTAAAAAAAATATTATATCACTTTTAAAACATTTTATTAAAACAGCAAATAAACTGTATATATAAAAAATACTTATAATAAAAATTAAAAAAATTAAAAGTCAATTATAAACTGAACCTCTATTAACAGAAAATTCGAGAACTCTGGGGCAAGGGATTTTACCAGGACTCCGTCGCTCTCCAACCGATCCCATTAATGTCGTGGCAGAAAGGGATGATGATAATTCTGGTGGCTTTAAAACTGAGTTGGATAATTTGGGTAAAAGCTTTGTCCCTAAAATTTTAACAAATATTTATGAAATTTTTAATGGACTTTGGAATTGCAAATTGTGAGGAATTTTTAGCCGACCAGGCTTTGATATGTAAATTTTCTACATTTTGGCCAAAATTAATTGAATACATGAGTGGATCTTGCAGACACAGGAACATGTATTGGAAGATAAAATCTATATTCACCCCCATGCGTAGGGTTTTTCCATTTTGGAGTTAAAATTGGTGAAGGAAAAGATTTTGTTTTAAAGACTGGTAGCAAAATTACTCTTATTCATTTAAAAAAAAAAAACCAAACATACACCAAAATTATTTCATAAACACAATGCGTAATTTCCAGAACTTACCAGAGCGCGTAATTTCCTTTTCCCTCACCTACAGCCTGGTAATTTTTGCGGGAAAACTGCGCTTGTTATAAAATGAAGATGATGGGTAATTTTTGCGGGAAAATTGGGCGGGATGAAATTATTTGGTAGTTGGGTAATAAAATTGCCGCTTGCTACAAATTAATGGCCCATCTCTTCTCTTTTGAGGCTTGACGGCGGAGGATGATACCGATGGCAGGGTTGTTGTGTACTTTGTCGGACTGACAGAATTAAAGCAGGTCGTGGGGTCTTCGTAGTTGATGCAGGATGGGCATAACATACAGCCCATGGGATGGACATTAGATTTTGTAGGCTGGGTAGCTGTCTACCCAGCCTACAAAAGCCATGGAGGAAGCCATGTGCATTCGATGGCTCATACCTGCCCGTGCAACCCTGTCTCTAACGGTTCTGTAGTCCGTGCATTATTCATGCTGTACAGGTAGTCAGTTTGAGTCAGTTCGTCAGGGACCATTTACTTTTTCCAGCAAACAAGTTAATGTGCCAAAAGTGATTAGTACCTCTAACAAAATTTATTTTTTCATTTTTATGTGTTGTAAATTTTTTTATTCTTGTGTGCTTTGTATGCTTTAAGTAAAAAGTAATGTTAATTTATGTATATATAATATTATTTTTATCTTATTATTATTTATAATATTCTGATAAATATTAATGTTTTATTATATATATATATAATTATTTATAATAATATATATTATTATATTAATATACATATAATATAAAATATTTATTTTTTACTTTATTTTTATATAGTAATGTAAATTATTATCATATATAATAGTATATTATTTATATGTATAATACTATTATATATATTCTTATTATAATCATAAATAATTTTACAATAATATTATATATTAGAATATGATACTAATAATTTATTTTTTATTTTATTTTTATACAAAATATATATATATATATATATATATTTTGATTACTTAAAATATAAATCAATAATATATATTATTATAATAAATATTATGTTAATATACTAATATACTTTTTAAAAAATATTACTTTATTTTTAAATATAATACTAATATTTATTTTTATTTTATTTTTTATATATAATAAATGTATAATATAATATTAGTATAAACATAAAATAAAATAAATTATTAGTATTATTATTATAATAAATATTATATATATTTTCCCCATGCAGCACGGCCCCCCTATAACCGGCACCACGGGGCGCCAGAGAGTTGAACCCATGGTGGGCGCCCTGCTACAAGGAACACCTTAACCAACTGGTCGGTGCCCCTATAATAAATATTATATTAATATACTAATATACTAAAAAAAAAATTACTTTATTTTTTATATATAATACAAATATTTTATTTTTATTTTATTTATATATATATAATACTAATATATATTTTTACTTTATTATATAGAGTAAATATAATAATATATAATTTATTATGATTTACATTAGTACATATATAATACTAAATACTAGCATACCTATATTTAAAAAATATATGTAATGTATGCCAAGAGATATCCTTTTGGAGGTGCCTAATTGTAGATTCATAACTCTAATGATAACCCTAAGTGAACACTAATCCTAATCAAACCCTAACCCCAATTGAACCTTAACCCTAGTCCTAACCTATATTAAACCCTAACCCAAATCAAACCATAACCCTAACCTTGATTGAACACTAACTCTAATTGAATTATTTTTTATAAAAAAAAAATAAAAATAAATTATTAGTAAAATATTCTAATATATATTACTATTGTAAAATTATTTACATTATTATAATAATAATATATGTAATATTATTATTTTATTTTAATTTTTACTAATATTATATTATATATTTATTATATATAAAAAATAAAATAAAAATAAATATTAGTATTATATTTAAAAATAATTTTTTTTTTTTAAATATATTAGTATATTAACATAATATATATTAGTAATTTATTTTTTAAGTAATCAATATATATATATATATATATATTATTTTTATCTTATTATTATTTATAATATTCTGATAAATATTAATGTTTATATATAAACATTAATATTTATCAGAATATTATAAATAATAATAAGATAAAAATAATATTATATATACATAAATTAACAATTCTTTTTACCTAAAGCACACAAGAATAAAATTTTTTACAACACATATTAATGAAAAAATAAATTTTGTTAGAGGTACTAATCACTTTTGGCACATTAAATTGTTTCCTGAAAAAGTAAATGGTGCCTGACGAACTGACTGGAACTGACTACCTGTACAGCATGAATAATGCACGGACTACGGAACCGTTAGAGACAGGGTTGCACGGGCAGGTATGAGCCATCGAATGCACATGGCTTCCTCCATGGCTTTTGTAGGCTGGGTAGACAGCTCCGTATTTCCCTGTACGTAACTGCTACCATTAACGAGTGGTCCACAAAATGTCCATCTGGGCAGCGGAGCCGCTGCCGTCCATCTGCGAGCTGAATTGGTACATTATTGAGTATCGCCCACGTTGAATTGTCAGTCAATAATAGCACCACTACAATCCAACTGCTGGGGAATAATTATATTCAAAATACTCGGCCGGACCATTCTCCACGTACGTCTGATGGAGTCGACATTTTACCGACACGTTGTGTAATTGACTGTAGAGCAGTTTAAAAGTATGGATTATCGTACTTTCAACACAATTTTTAAACAATAATGCAGATTATAATTCTTAAAAATGATTAACAATATAATCTATAAGTATAAACGTAGGTATAGGCTGTTGTGAAATAGTATAAAGGAGGATCAAGTGATTGTTTGCCTTAAGCTCGCAATGGTAATCCTCGAAGCTGCATGGATTCCTCTGCTCATCGTGCTACTCATTATTCTGAGAAATCTTGGTAAAATGTCTAAAGTGGCACCTGGGCCAACAGCCTTACCCATCATTGGCAATCTTCATTTAATCTCCTCTCTTCCTCACAGATCTCTCGCCACCCTCGCCCACAGATATGGCCCAATTATGACCCTTTACATGGGTTCCGTTCCAGCCATTGTATTATCATCCTCACAGATGGCTCAACAAGTCCTCAAAACCCATGACAGTATATTTGCAAACCGCCCTGGGATTGAAGACCAAAATTACATTCTAAGTCCCTACAAAATTGCATCTGCTCAGTATGGCCCCTACTGGAAATTCCTTCGCAGGATCTTCATCCAGGAGCTCCTCTCTCCCAAAAGAATGGATTCCTTCAAACCCCTGAGAGCCCAAGAAATGTCTGCCATGACACAGTCTGTACTTGAGACTGCGCTCATTAATGCAAAAAGTGGCATGAATTCCTTGGCTGTAGATGTCACCAAAGAGGTCACTTATTTGACTAGTAATATTGTGTCTAGAATCACATTTGGGAAGAAATGCTATGAAGCTCAGCTGGGTGAGAAGACAGTGAAGGAATATTTGGATGAAGTGCTTCCTCTCTTAAGTGGTTTTAATTACAGAGATTTTATTCCTCTGTTAGGGTGGCTTGATTTGCATGGCCTTAAGAAGAGAGAAAGTGAGACTACCAAGATTTTTTATGGGTATTTTGAGAGGATTGTGGATGAACATGTGGAAAGAAGGAAGAAATCCAGTGATTTGGAGTGTGAGGACTTTGTGGATGTACTGCTTTCTTTGTGTGAAGATGAATCCATGGAGATCAAAATCACCAGAAACCACATCAAGACTGTCATATTTGTACGTACATATAATTTCTGTGGTTCATTTTGTTTTTTTGTTTTTTTCACTTGTCTTTTGTGTGCACTATAGGATCGATATGCACTAATAAGCCTAAGAAGTTTAAGATTGCAGATCAATCTTACACGAACGTCTATTCAGTCTTCAGAATATATTCGTCTATCCAGTCTTAGAATATATTTTTGATCGTATTTATTAGTTAATTGAAAATAAAAATATTTGTTGTATTATGATTTTCAATTAATTAATAAACACAATCAAAGATGTATTTGGAAGTTGGATAGACAATTGTCTTATCAATAATTACAATATATAAGAATTATAATGTTATTAAATTCTATTGATTTGTAAGAACTTTGAAATGTATTATTCAATTATATAATATAATTGTATATATATTGTTATTTTTTTATAGAATATTATTAAAATTATCTTCATATAAATTTAAATAGCTAAAATTACTTTATTTATTATAGTATATATTTTATTCTTATTCCAAAAGTTATTTTATACTTTCACTGATTATTTACGATATATTTAATTATATAAATTATTATTTTTTAAATATTGTTTACTATTTTATTTATAAAATATATTACTTATTATATTTTTATTTTATAAATATATATATATATATAATTTGTTTTTGTTTTGATCAAAAATAAAATATCCTATTTTGTATGTAATTTAATATTTTACTTATAATGTATACAAAATAGATTTTATATTTTTAAAATTTAATTTAAATTATTTATTATATAATTATTCATTGTTGTTAAATGAAAATAATGTTCACAAATATAATAATTTTATATAATCATTAAATTATATTTTTTAAGTATTGAGAATTGTTGAATGTATTTTTTGTGTTCTATTATTTTAATAAATCAGTTATTTAATTGTTTTAGATAACATGTTCATGTCATTACATTACAGCCCTAGTTACTATTATACACTACACCATACTAATTATATAAACCAATCACCAGTTACACCATTGTCGGTTCAAATTTGAATTGTCGGTTCAAATTTGTGACCAAGCTTATGGGTGGCTTTTCTCTGTTAGATTAATTATATTAAGCTCATTTATTGGGTCATTTTCAGGACATAGATACCTCAGGAAGTATACTGGAATGGGCAATGTCTGAGTTGCTTAGAAATCCTTAAGCCATGGAGAGAGCTCAGCTAGAACTCGATACAGTAGTGGGACGCAATCGTATGGTAGAAGAATCTGATCTGCCTCATCTTGAATATTTCCAATCAGTGGTGAAAGAAACACTTCGTCTGTACCCTCCAGGTCCTCTGCTGCTTCCACACCAATCTATGAAACAGTGCACAATAGCAGGATACCAAATCCCTGAAAACACTCGTGTCGTTATAATTGCATGGGCTATTGGGAGAGACCCAACTGCCTGGGAAGAGCCCAATTTCTTCAAGCCTGAAAGATTTTTCCAAAGAAAAATTGATGTGAAAGGCCATGATTTTGAGCTCATTCCATTTGGTTCAGGTCGAAGAATATGCCCAGGGATTAATTTGGCTTTGTGCATGATTCAGCTGGGACTTGCACATTTGTTACACTGCTTTAACTGGAGTCTTCCTGAAGGGGTTACTGCACAAAATATGGATATGTCCGAAGCATTTGGTAATACAATGACAAGGGCACTTCCTCTTCATGCCATTCCGATTCCCCGTCTTCCACTTGATCGCTTTCACTCACAAGTCTAGCTTTGATGAAGAACATGAGGTTTTCACAGTTAGTAAATGTCAATTTATAGTGTCTTAGATCTATGTGTGGTATTATGTAGTTCCCTTTTTCACTTGTAAAAGGATTGGAAACCTTAAAAACCTCCTACTACTTACCATTAATACAAAAATTCAGTATAAGCTCTGAACTTAATTTGTAAGAAATGCAAGTAAATTGCTTTTTCATAGCTAAACCAGTAATAAAAATTCAATAATACAAAAATAATACAACTGTGGACTGTAGAGTTATAATCAGCTAGCTTATCTTAATGGTCTTCCTCTCACACCTACCATTTGCCTCATATCGTCCACAAACATTCCTCAGTCTCCATTGCCGCCTTTACAGATGAGTAAATCAATTGAGAAATCAAGATAAATGATAACGTTGGCTGTCATTTTCGGAGTTGTCATCTTGACAAGTTCATTGTTATGGTAAATGTGAAAGCAATTGTTATTGAAATTGCTCTTCAAATTGATTTAGATGATCTAAAGCCTCACATCAAGATATCCTTAGACCACTAAAACCTTTGATGATGAAAATAGAAAATAGAAAGAGAAGAACGTCGTGTTTTTTTCTTTTTACTCAGAAGTCTCTTAAAGAGGTTTCGTTGCCCCGTAATCATCATTACTGTCCTGGGATTTCTTAGCATTTACATAGTTGATTTATTTGCAAAGATTCTCAGTGGTATAATCTAGGCTCTTTTTCAAGCATAGTTATGCCTAAGTAGTACTATATTCTTGTCCATAGCTCCAACTCTCACTATTTACTTCATTAAACTAGTCATGGGTAACTCTTTGTCTACTAACAATGTTTAGAAAATGAAAGATTTGATCTTGCCTCATCACCATTTGTCACTAAAGCTTCAAGAAACATGATGCTTATTCTTGTAGTTAACTGTACACTTCACTCTCGCCTAATCAAACATAAACTTTTCTCTTTCCCGAAGAATGTCTGTTTCACTCTTTCTTTTTAGTTAACCATATACTTCACTTCCTCTTTTTTCAATTGGACACTTCACTCTTCAATAGGTCATAAGGGTTGGGTTGTCATCTTTATAGATGAAATTAAAAAAAAAAAACATAAAAAAGGGCATCAAATAAAAACACAAATATTTGTTTATTATTCACACAAATCATATAGCAATTTGCTTGCTTCTTATTGTACGGTGGTAGAATTCCTACATAATTTATAGTTTTAATACAAATTTTAGAAGAATTTAGAATAGCTAGTAAAAGCTTCTAAAGAGAAAAATCTAAAAACAAGGAGAAGGTTACATATGTTGGAATGTTCTGTATACATTCAATAAATAAATATTATTTCCAACACCCTTTCATAATGTTTAATTGGAGAAGATGATCACATCACTTATTATATAGCAACTTCCTTGAGATGTAACATGTCTTGAAGTTTGACAAATTTCACTATAGGCAATGCTTCGGTAAATATGTCAACAATGGAATCCTTTGTTCCATAAAACTTTAATCCCACCACTTTCTTTTCACTCAAATCATGAAAAAATTGATGATGTACATCTATGTTTTTGGTTCTAGCATGATATACATGATTTTTGCTAGCTTGATAATGCTTTGATTATCACAAAATATAATAGTTTGACAATTTTGTGGTTGTTTTGTTTCTTTGAGTAGTCTTCTAACTCATAATGCTTCTTGAGATGCAAGTTTGACTAAATAACATATTAAGCTTATGTGGATGATAGTGACATTATTGATTTCTCATTATTGCTCCAAGAAATTGGTCTTGAACTAAGATCAAAGATATATCCAAAAGTTGATATTCTATTTCAATTTCACCTACATAATTAGAATGTATATACCCTACTACAATACGCTCTCCTCCATATTTATATTCAAATAAAAGTTGATAAGTACCTTGAATGTATTTTAGTATTCTTTAAAGTTTTTTTTTATGTTCAATTTGTGGATTTTTTGTGTACCTAGATACAATAACAATTGCATATGCAATATGTAGTCTAGTTATAGTTAAATACAAGAGACTTCCAACAAGTTGTCTATAGAATTTTTCATTCATTTTCTTTTGAGTGGAGTTAGCACTCAATTTTAATCCTATGTCACATAGAGTACTAGATGGTTTACACTCAACCATATTAAATTTTATAAAGACATCAATAGCATATTTGGTTTGGGAAAGCATTACCCTTCATTATTTCCATACTTGCATACACAAAAAATAGTGCATCAACCCTAGATCAATTATTTCAAAAGCTTGTTTGAATTGATCCTTGGTGTTTTCAATTTACCATGTGTCATCTCCTCTAATGATTAAATCATGTACATATAGTACAATAATAACAATTTTACTATCACTATGCAAGTTGCATATACATTTGGATCAACTTTGTTTCTTTTAAATCTCACTTCTATAAAGCATTTATTTATTTTGGAGTACCATGTATAAGGCTCAACCTTTTGCATGAATATTGTTACTCCTTTCCCCTTTGGTAGGTTTCATTGTTGCTAGCTAGCCAAACCAAATTGATGTTTTGTGTTGTGAGGTGCACCCTGGTGTGTCAAAATCATGTACACTCTAATGAATCAATTATTATTGTGATACACCTAGGCCTTGTATATTTAAGTCTGGGCTATTGGCCTTTTACCAATATACTATATTGGATAATGATGTTTGTATTAAAGTAATTTGGATGATGATGGTCCTTCTAGGAGTTGGTTATGTTATTTTATATTTGATTCTTATGTTATGAAGGTATGCTTTAAATTTTACTAATTGCATGATTTCAATTAGGATTAGAAAATACATAATTATCTAATGATATTGTACAAAAATGAATTTTTTCTTAGTCATATGGATTTGATGAGTGAATCAAAATTGAGTTACTAGTTGAAAGTTATGATTGTTTTAAAATTATTTTATTTATTTTTAAAGATGCTTTGGTTATATGCTAAACATATTAATGGGTGCAATTGAGTGCACAAGTAAATACCATGGCCAATCAAAATTTAGATGACTTTTGAGAACTCTAATGTGATTTAATTCGTGATGCTTGGCTATAGTTCATATGGAGGAAATATGGTCTCTATGTGTTGTATCTGTTGTAAATTATTGTAATGGTATATGTGGGCAATGTTTATTATGTTTAAAGTGTATTAGGTTTGTTTAGGTTAAGTGGTTGAATGAAATTGTCATCCTAATTGTTAAATTTCAAATGAAATCTTTATGAGGTTTAAAAAGGGCCATAAAATGTCAAATTTTACATTATTTTAGATTTTTCAAATCCTAAGCTATGTGACTAAGGGTTAGGTGAATTTTTGGTTATGTATTTTAAGTTTTAACTAAATTTTGTCATCTTCTAAATTATTTTGAGTGAATGTGATAATTCTTTTATTTGAGAGATGGAATTGGTGATGTGTCATCATCCCATTTCATCTTCCAAGTTCTTGTTAGGCTTTGTTATCCTTCCATGACTCACCCATAGGTGAGGACACATGGAAGCTCCTCATGAGAATGCATATTCCATGTGAAAACACTTGGAATCTCCTCATGAGGGAGAGTTTCAAAGGAGTTGACTTACACATGTGTGAGAAAGAGGATATAGATGGTCATGAATATTGATATGCTCATGTGTCAGCTTCACATTAAAGGATTTACAGATTAAAATTTCTATTGATTTTCTTTCTGTGAAGCTAGGAAGGACTTTTTGAGCTCGCATTTTTTGTTCTTTCTTGTGAATTGAGGGAGGTAGAGAGGCAATGTGAAGTAAGAATTGTGGAAGAGAGCATCACTAACTCTTCACCAATCTCTTGAAAGATTGGAGAGGTGGGTATCTGCAAGATCATCATGGAAAAAAGAAGCCCTTAAGTGGCAAAAAAATTTAGAAAAATCAGAGTTAGGCAACTTGATGTAAAAAATTGAATAAGTTATCTATATTATTTCAAAAATATGTAAGAATAGAATTTGTAGAAAATTGAATTTAGTTTCTAAACTACTAGGTTTATTTTTATTTTTTTAAAATCTATTTGGTGAAAATTTGAAATTTCAATGGAGTAGTACTTAAATTTTAGGGAAAAATAAGAAGTAGGTGTTTGTCCGACCACCCTAACCACAATAAAATTATAATAGTTTTTTATAATATTTTAGATATAAGTAGAGGACTCATGTCTAGATGTGATGCATATTTTTTATATTTTTTTCCCAGTAAATAATTAATTATGAATTTTTTATTTCAACTCTTAAAAAATATTAAAAAATCGTATGTCTAACCACCTTAACTTTGTCAAAACTTCATGAAGTTAAATTTTTCTTTTTTTAATCATATAGTATGAGAAGCATACAATGTGACACATGTTTCAGATTCAAAAAATGTGATACCATTTGAAAGCTATAGATGTTTTTTAGTTAGCCTATCAATTAGGACCTTAGTCATAATTGAAATAGAAAATGAATAATAATAATTTATTAAATTCAAAGTAAAGCATACTTTATATTGGTGGAAAGCTAAGAATCTCTTTTAAAAATCATTTTTCGTTTCATCAATTTTGGGTGAAAAAAAAATTTGTCAACCACATATTGATCATATCACCACTTTTTGGCCCATCATGATCCTACACATACCGAGGTAGGATCTCAAGCTCCTTGGAATTTTTTTTTCTAATGTCTTCTTGTTTTATGATTATTAAACTTATACTATTAATAGATGGATGTTAACTATGATTTGTGTATGATTTTAATAGATGGTGTTTATGTTTTGTGAAGTATTAATGTGAAATGGGGAGAGAATTAATCTTTTCTCTTTTAATGGATTTTAATTTAGAGTCAAATATTGTGAGTTCTTCCTTATATAAATGTATGTGGTAAGGTGTTTTGACTAATTATTGAATCATCCCAATGTGTTGTGCTATTCCTAGGTTTCCTATAAGATCTCCTAGCTTGAGGATGGGTTGTGAGTAAGCCCAAGTTTAGGAGGTGAGCTTCCCATTGGCCTCTTTGTGAGATGGTGGCATTTGAAAATTTAAAGGAACAATATAGAGTAACCCCAATTAATGGATTTTTTTAGTTTTTTGTTTGATATTTGAGTTTTAGTAACTCCTTGACTTATGAGGGGAGTGATTGATGATTTTTTACATTATTATTTTAGTTGAAATTACATAGATTGTTATCCTCAAGTTTGGAT
The DNA here is from genome assembly GCA_007258455.2 of Sequoia sempervirens. Taxonomy (NCBI): domain Eukaryota; kingdom Viridiplantae; phylum Streptophyta; class Pinopsida; order Cupressales; family Cupressaceae; genus Sequoia; species Sequoia sempervirens. Next base: position 103,216,599 of record VDFB02000008.1, on the reverse strand, counting down.
TTGAAAAGATTTGTGGGCATGTGTGAACTATGTGGTTGGAAAATAAGATAATATTTAGGGCTTTTGCTTAAAATATATATCCTTTTAAGTTATGAAATTAGATGGTTGAGATTAAAGGGAGAACTATTAGTATTTAATCTTATATTTTCAAGTATTTATATTTGTGGAAGAATATTATAATTGAAATAGGGATTGCATTAGGGTTGTGGGTATAAACATAATTATTGTATGAAAAATATACTATCTTTTTTCTTATGTTATTGAAACAAAGGAAAAATGTGGGTGGTGAGTGATGGTTTTGAATGGGGGTATGCACCTACACTTTCCATATTTCATTTAATAAAAGAGATCCCTTAGGGAAAGATTGACTTTCAATCCTTATGTGAGTCAACCATGATGGAGATCTTGTTGTTTTCCTTATGACTGAGGACGAGGTAAATCAGCTTGAAATGCACTTTTGGGAGATGAATGAAAATACCAAAGGAATGCAATTATGCAATGTAACACATGGAACATCAATTTTAAACCTTAATCTGATAGAATCTAGAAAGTTCCAGTAGATCTGAGAAAGATATGAATTTATGCCCCTATCACAAAAATCCTCTGTTGACTGTCCTCCTAGGAATCATTCACCCTAGGGTGAGTGGGTCTTGCTACAAGGATCCAAAATATGCTTTTATAGTCCTTTGCTCCTAGGTTTTCACTCTTGATTCCTTTGGGTTTTATAGTCAATAATTCAAAATTAAATTCTGCAATTGAGTTTTTGCCAGTTTGATGACAATGTTGAAAACTTGGACAACTTTGTAAAATTTCACTTTTGATGAATCTTCAATCCTTCTTCAACCTAAGGTCTACAACACACATGAGAGGGAATTTTTTTTGTTTTTGGTGAATGGGAGTTTTCCTTGGTCAAACCCATTTTTGGTAATTAAACCTTAAAATGAATTGAAACATGAAAGGAATGATAAATGAACAATTGTTATGTTGCAACTCACCAAACCCTTGAATGGAGATCCTTGAAGGATTGAAAATTAACACATCTCTCCAAGGTCTTGATATTGCATGAAATGGATTTATTGGATGTTGATCTTGATGCTTGAATGCTTGAAACCTCCATCACATGTTATCTCCAAAAACATGCATGAATGAAGATAACTTTGACATGATGCTTGAGATCTTGAATGCTACAAAAAATGACTAATAAATCTATCTATGAGCACTTTCAACAATAATATTCTCTCTTGTTAAGTTCACCTCTTGCTTCTCTAGTTTTGAATTGATAAAAAGACCTTGTATTTATAGGTAATTCTCTAATTTCCCAAAAATTAAATATCAAACTTGCCAAAAATTACAAATTGAATTTGAATCATAAAAGTGCTGCCAAAAATATATTAAAAAATTGGGGTCCTAAACTTTTAACGGGGACCCATTCACCCTTGGGTGAATGAGTTCTAGGCCCCAAACCTAGGACACATGAATTTCAAAGAAATTTAACTAGTAGTCGCATGCATAGGCATGCAACAATCAGCTGATAGGGGTTCATCGCAAATGTCTATTCAATGGGAAGCAAGGAAGAAACTTGTTTTTGTAATGCATTGTTAAGTACAAATATTTAGAAATATTTGAAATTATTTGAATGTAATTCAATCTGGAATAACATGAGGTTATTTTATAGTAGGAGGTGAATGAGTATAAGATATGTGAAGTAGATTATTTGCAATTAATCATGAATAATTTTAATTACAATAATTATTTTAAAATAATTTTAATTAACAATATTAGGAGAATGATTTATTAATTAAATTTCTCTTAATAAATTACATTTGGTAAATTATTAAATACAATTTAATTTTTTTCATATAATTAGTTTTATTTTTGATAAAGGAAAAAATGGGTTTTATAGGGACCCAAAACCACAAAGTTTACAAGTTAAATAAAGACAAAGCAATATAGAGCCTACAAAAAATAGGACGGCTGCAAAAAAAAAGTCCAGAAGAAACCACAACCATAAGCCTGGAGCTAGCAAAGGCCAGCACAAAACAAAAACTAACCTAAGAACTTTAAAGTAACAACAACCTCAGCTTCAAGGTTGCACATATCTTGGGTGCTCTTTTTGAGAGCCTGAATCTCTTGGGGCATAGAAACAACCTTCTCTTCAGGTGAGCTCTCATCCTCTTCGAGATGCCAACATCTTTGATCTCATTTTTCTCCTTGTTTGCATCCAAATCCACCACCAGAGAGCCCTATCGGAAGTTATCCATTTTCTCAACCATAGTGCTCATAACGATTGCATTGTGATTAGCAATTATGTGATTATGGTCCAGGATAGTTTTAATGGTGTCCCTAATTTTGCTAATTTCTCCCTCTAGGAACTTAACCTTAACCTCATTGTCCTTCTTCATCTTGTTTGTGAGCTCAACAATTAGTTTTGTTAATAATAATATTTTATGTCCAAAATTATTTTAGTTTAATAGTTGCTAGGCCTAAATGCACATGTATATTTGACATTTTTCTCTAGGTTAATTAATCAATTGATTAATTATTATTTAATTTTTGTCTAGGTTAATGAGTGAATTGATTGATTATTATTTAATTATCTTAAGATAGCGCAATCCATGGGAGATTAAGAACCATTTGCATAGAATGGGAAATTGATCTTTGCATTTCCACATCAATATTTTTTTGTTGCAAATTGATTATGAAAATAATCTTAGGAGAATGTTTTTTTAATAAAAAATTTCTTAATAAATTACTTGTGGAAATTTAAATAGAATTTAAATTTTTAAATAATTAGTTTTGTTACTAATAATGATTTCTCTCAAAAATCTTACGGTATGATATAATTTTATATGTAATTTTGTTTATCGTAAGATAGATATGGATAGTAATACATGACAAACTTGAAGTTGTGGATTGAATAATATTTCTAAAAGCATGGAACATTAAATAATTCTCATTTTTTAAAAAGTTAATAGTGATCCCAATAATTACTATAATTGGATAAAAAACTTAATTAGTAATATTGAATAAAAGAATATTCATTTAAAAAGTTTGTCCAAAAAATTAGGTATGGCATATTTGTTGCAATGCCTGTGTGGTACTAGATGATTTATTACTTTCATGCTATTTGTTGTAATTATTTCTTATTTGAATATTAGTTATGATGGTCATCACTAATGATTTTTTTTTTTTAAAAGAACTTTAATATATGAATATTTTTTGTAAATAGTAATTTACTAGATAATTTTGTAAATAAAAGAATTATTATTCACACGGTTTAATTGAATTAAAAGGTATGCCTTGTTTTGTGGGGAAACAATGATTTATTTTAATTCAAAAAATATATTGTAGTCAAACTATTCGAATTAAAAAGGAAGCATTAAAAGTAACTAAGTATATGTGTGAAACCATCAAATATAATGTGAAAGTAAAAAAAATTAATGGTATTTACAGTTAGTCCACTGAATCTATTTATTGATATGCTAGCATTATATAGTTGGGAGTGTTGGACCTTTTTTTTGGAGCACCCATTCTAAAGTAAACGTATATGTAACATTGGATCAAAATAATCGCCATGTGGAAAATCCGATGCATGCACACCAAAGCACTCTTGTCCTATAGGGTATGCAATCAAAAGTACTATAAAATCCATGGAAAATAACATAACTTACAATTTTTTGGCGAATGCCATGAATTTGAAAGTCATGACAAATGCCACGAATTTTGTAACACTTGCCTACATACCTTGTAGGGAAAAATCGCTGGTTTTATTTCCTCATCTCCACCATTTTAAATGAAATATGTGCTATGCAAATATGTACCAATGAACAACATATCTGATGATTACAATTATGCAGATTTCTACCTACAATAGCAAGATGGTCATGAGAAAAAAATAGTTTAATGTTTATGAATTACATAGCATGTCATTGACTATGCTCATTTGTCTATGTGGAAAGCTAGATTCTTGGAAGAATTACATTCCATTGCAAAAAAAAGTGAGAAATAATTAATAATATTTACAGTTAGTTAACCAAATCTATTTATTGATAATAGGAAAGTCTTGTACTTACATGTGATGTTGGTGGTGTTGAACAAGAGTGACCAACATTGGATCAACTTGTTGGACCAGGAAAGAAAATGAAATAGACAATTTACAATACACTAATATCCTTGTATGTCTATTTTATGTGTGCAAAATTATAATGGAAAAAATATTGATATAGAATAAAATAGGTTGGCATTATTTGTTGTAAATAGAAAGAGATAAAATAGGAGATTTTGAATACATGAGATATTGGAAAAAAATTGTGTATAAGTAATCTAGTAAAGAAGTTGAAAAGAGAGTTATGGAAATAATAAAAAATACAGTGGATAGTATAGAGTATGTTTTTTGGTGGACAAGTGGATGTGAGAATTTGTGTGTCCATGTATATAAGCAACAACAAATATATATTGATAGAATCCAAAAGCACTAAACCCACACTCATTTTCCTCCCTACCATATTGGCATTATGAAGTCTCATGGGCTCTAGCCAAACCCCCGAGCAAGAAAGGAAAGTAAGGTCCATGAAAAATCTCAAGGACTCTTATCATATATTGCACAATAACAAAAGTTACAAAGAAATTTTAAAAGAACTATTAGAAAAACACTTAAGAGTCACAGGTAAGTTGAAATAGAAATTTTACAATAGGCTAATTTCCTTGAATCTCTATTGTATTTGTGCAACATTATAAAGGGAAAAATATAGATATATAGTAAAATAGGTTAGCATTATTTTTTGTAAATAGAAAAAGATAAAATAGAAGATTTTGAATACATGGGATACTGGCAAATAATTGTGTATAAGTAATCTATTGAGGAAGTTAAAAGGAGAGTTGTGGAAACAATGACAAATACGATGGATAGAATAGAGTATGTTTTTGGTGGACAAGTGGATGTGAGAATTTGTGTGTCCATGTATATAAGCAACAAAAAATATATCACGATAGAATCCAAAAGCAGTAAACCCACACTCGTTGTCCTCCCTACCATATTGGAACCATGAAGCCTCATGGGCTCTAGCCAAACCTCTGATCAAGAAAGATAGGTAAGGTCCATGGAAAATCTCAAGGACTCTGATCATATATCACAAAATAACAAAAATAGAGAAATTTTAAAACAACTATTGGAAAAATAGTTAAGAATCACAAGTAAGAGATGGTTGGAAACCCACATTAAATAGATTGATACAACACAAGCAATGTTAGAAAATTGTTGTGGAAAACCAGGAGAAATGAGCAGTACGATACATATTGAAACAAGCAAGTTGTGTAATAATTAGCTTCACAATTGAAGATTCGAAATACATTATTTGGTACTAAATACTATAGGCAAAAAGGGGAATAATAAAAGATGTATTAGGAAAACAATTAAGAAATCAATATATACAATGTGAATTTAAAAATAATTAATAATATTTACAATTACTTGATTGGATCAATTTATGGAAAATGAGAAAGTTGTGTACTTACATGTACTGTTGTTGGTGTCAAAAAAGGGTGAGCAACATTGGATCAAGTTGTTGGAGTGTGAAAGAATTTGAAACCATTGTCTATTATAAATAGATAGAGATAAAATGGAACAAACCCACATTAAATAAAACTTTCAAATATGGAGAATAGAATAGGAAAGCTACAATAATGAACAGTTTGGTATGGGGAACTAGAAAGAAGAATATTATAAAGAAAAGTTTGTTATAGGGAAGCTCAAACAGTTGACAAAAAAAGAATATCATAAAACACATTGGTACAAGAGATAAAGTGAAAATGGAAAAGAGCTATTAGGAAAACACTTAAGAATCACAATTGCCTTGTCAATTCAAAATTTGAGCTACATTATTCCCCACTAAATATTATAGATGAAGTAGGGAAATTGTAAAACAATATGGGGAACTTGAAAAAAGAATATCATGAAGAACAATTTGTTGTGGGCAAGTTGAAAAAGATGAGGAAGAAAGAATATAATGAAACATATTGATATAAGACACTACCATCCCATATAATTTACAATCTTGATCCCTGACATAAACAAAGCCAGTTAGTTTGTTCCAGGGACCTTCAAGCAGATCAAGAAAAAAAGAATATCATGAAACATATTGATACAAGATTCTAGCTATGTTCTTTGTTAATAAATATTGAAGACAAATAGAGAAATTATATAAGAGGTGTTAGAATAAGAATTATTTGCTACAGGTCATTTTACATGGGTATTTTACATAAATGATTTGTCTACTGTATTTAATGCCAAGCAATGTAGCTCAAATTTACAAAAAAGCGTATGGCACTATACGTATTTTCCAAATATTGTTGCATCATATAATTTTTTCATAAGGTAAAGAAAATAGGTATCACAATAAAGAATTGGGTTTAAATAATTGTTTTTCCAAGCTGACAAGATATGTATATAAGTGTGGAGGAAAAAATAGTTTGGTGGGTTTGGAATCTGTGAGTTGTATATATATATACTGGTGCTAGTTTGATAGCAGACTATTCTAAAAATTGACACCTTCGGGTCTGTTCTATAGCAAATTGAAGGGTTTGAAAACTGTGGTTCTCCAAAATCTATAAGTCATTTTACATGGGTGTTTTGCATAAATGATTTATTTATTGTTTATGTTAAAAATGTTGTTGTCTGGAAACTGTAAGTCATTTTACATGGGTGTTTGGCATTATGGTTTTGTATGGATGGAGAAATAACAGTTAAATATCCTTTCTTTCATAAAAAAAATGAGTAGGGTTAGCAAGGGAAAGTATAGTCCAAAATGTGGTAGAAAATATATTCGTTAGGCTGCATTGTCAAAAGAGCCATTGTGGTGTTGGTTTCATACCAGACTATTGTAAAAATTGTGCCTTGATCTATGTTTCATGTTTCCTATAACAAAGTGTTCTTCATGATACTCTCTTCCCTAGTTCCCCATAGCAGACTCTTCATGAAGGGAATGGGTGGCAATAGTCTATTGTAAGAATGAATGTTATCAATTTTTAAAATTCTAAATTTTTTGTCGTGGTTGTTTTGTTTGGATGGAACATGTTATATGCCTTATATCAATATGTTTCATGGTACTAATTTTTTCTCATCTGTTTCAAGTTTGAACAATAAGAAATGGTTCTTCATGATATTGTTTTTTCAGTTTCCCATAACAAACTATTCATTATCTAACTATTCCTAAGGAATGGAAAATTAGTTATGATATTTCATGTGCTCCTAAACATGCTAAGAAGGACAGGGAGGGTGTCTATTGGACTTTTCTGCCTAACAGTTGGATCAAAGCCAACTTTGATGGGGCGGCTAAACGCAATCCTTGTGCGGTGGGATGTGGCAGAGTTATAAGGGATTCTTTTGGCAATTTTCTAGGTACGATTGCCATCCCCCTTGGCTCACAAACTGATCATTTGGCTGAGGCTATCAGAGCTTTTCATGTAATAAATTTGGCTCATAGTCTAAATTTTAAAAACCTTTGGCTTGAAGGGGATTCAAAAAATATTATTGAATGTCTTCTAGGTAGGTCCCCTCCCTCGTGGACCATAAAGTCTTGGATTGATGATGCCATTTCAACCTTAGCTAAGTTTGAAAATATAAAGATATCCCATGCCTATAGAGAAGTCAATGTTGTGGCAGACTTTTTTGTGAATGAAGGGGTTAAAAGTAAAGGATAGCACACATGGCTGAATATTAGTGATTTAGGTGTTGATTTATGAGCCTTATTGAACTATGATGCGTCACATGGGAAATATGTGTGTCACCTCAATGATGATGATAGAATGGGGTAAGTGCATCACTATCATTAGATTGCATGGGGCCGAGCTAATTAGATTGTCTTGTAAGTTTGCTCGACATGCTTTGTGGGCTCACAGGTTTGGCAAGACCATTTCGCACCAAGATTTCATCCCTATCTACATTACTGTTCTTACTAAAATGGGAGGAGAAAGAAAAAGAATTGAGCTGGACAACTTCGAGATGCACACAAGAAACACTAAATTGTGGAACAAATTTAAAAGTGGGGGTTTACTCCCTTTTCTTGAGAAACTTCATGGGTCAAATCAGGAAGCTACAAATCTTTTTGAGAAGAATTGGAACAATGGTGAAATAACCCTTTTTGGCAGGAAAGTTAAGCTTGATGAAAATCTCATTGCTGAAGTGACTGGTATGTCCACTGAAGGACACATTTTTTCAGGACAAGAATTTTTCTGATGAAGCGGTGGTTAGATTTCCAAAGAAAGACAAGGAAAAATTAAAACTTGCGAAAGTTTCCAATAGTTACTTCGAGGCTGACACCATTAAAGCTCTCTAGAGAAAATTTCTTCACATCATTATGGAGTATATCACCCTAGATGGACGGTTCACTAGGGTCTACAACTATCATTTCTCCTTGCTGAATCATTTTCGCTATAAGGTCAGGATTTCTCTACCCTACTATTTACTCTATTCCTTAAGAAAGGGTTTGGAAGACCATAAGAAAAACCCTAAAAGATATCCTATATTACATACTGGTTTGATAAGATTAATTTTTGAACATTTCCAAAATTTGTCGACCCTTGCTAACCTAGATGCCTCTTCAGCTTCTAAGGAGGATGACACAGGACCTAGTTGTTCGGGGAATAAACCTAATCTGAGTCTAGTAAGGACAGTCTTGGATCCACCCTCTGTCCAGACTGGCAAGAAAATCCAAGTCCGTAATCCCTAGCCTATTATAGTCTACCCTGCTTCTGTGCCTGGTAGTTCTACTCCCAAAGCCAAGGGTGTTAGAAAGAATTTCCTTGTTAAAAACCTTGTTTCATATTCTGAAGATTCTCCTGATTCTAAGGAACTTGGCACAAATAATAATTCTTCCTCTTCTGCCCCGTCGACGGACAAAGATGTTAGAACTGGGTACCCTGGAGCCTCTGACCCTGCTAAAAGTTGCCTCAATCTTGATAGGGAACCTACTGCTGATTTTTTGGGCATAGCTAGGAATAATGTTGTGGACCATTTAAAAATGTCAAAATGGGTCTTTCATGAAATTAATGACCTAAAAATAAAAAACTGGGCCCTCCAGAGTAAATTGAAAGAAGTGGGAGCTAAGTTTTCCATGTTATGCAAGAAGGATGAAGAGCGTAATGAGAACACTGCTAGTAAGGAGATCCAGGACAATGCAGGTAAGGACAAAAGGATAGAAATTGACTTTGAAAAAATAAAAAATGTTATGAAGATAATTACTGAACAAAATAATAGAATGGCAAGACATAATACTATCATTATAAATGCAATGAATAAAAAATTGGATAAAGCTCAACAGGGGTCCTTGGTTGTTAATTTGGAAGAGGTGAAAGATAAAAACCAGGAAGAGGACATAGGTATTTCAAAGAGAACTAGGGCTAATCTGAAAAGGAAGGCACCCCCCACGCTATAGATGATTCAAACTTTCAAGAAGGGAGTCTAGGATATGCAGGATTTGGAGGCCGAGACTAAGATTGGTCTGAAGACTCTGGATTAGTTGTTACTGGTTTTTTGGTCTATGCCTCGACTGGTTCTTTGTTGGTTCTTCCTATTTTTTTTGGCTAGCTGTTATTTTTTTAGGATTTTTCTTTTATTGCAGCCTATTTAATTCGTTGGAATTTTTTGTCCTTTCCTATTTTATGTTATAAACTTTGTGGTTTCGGGTCCCTGTAAAACCCATTTTTTCTTTTATCAAAAATAAACTATTTATTATCATAGTTTCCCTATTCCATGCTCCATATTGCAAAGTTGATTTATGATCATCTGTTATATTGTTGTGGTTCGTAAGTATTTTCCTAATAGTTCTTTAGAATTTACCTATTTGTCTATAGTGTTTAGTTCTAAATAGTGTAGCTTGAATTTAGAATTGACAAGCCAACTCTTAGAAAGATTGTTCATCTTATATCAATCAAGAAAATAGACAAGAGTCATAGTTAAATGACAAATGATATGAAAACATACACATACCAAAGAAATTGAAAGGAGGTTAAAGGTTTCCATCCATTTGGCATTTATGTGTGATTGTCAAATGTTATTTGAATACGTCTTACAACTATTACTAAGTTTGCTTCCCTTGTAAGAATCTATTCCATCTTACAACAATGACAGGAAGCATTAACCTTGCAAGAAAAAACTTACGATGCTCTTTCCACATATAGAGGCAACTAGCTCAAGCATGACGAACCCTTCTTTCCAATTTAACTTTTGTCTATAATATTTAGTACCAAATAAGTGTTATTCAAACAACTCTTATACAATTAGTCTGTTTGTCTTCAATATATATATACGCATATGTATCTGTCTATGTTTCCAACAATTCATTTTCACATATAGTTTACATAGTATGTATATATATGTATGTATGTGTGTATATATATATGTATGTGTGTGTGTATATATATATATATAGAGGAATCTAAATATATATATGTTCTACGACCATGAAAGAAGAATTTCAATTAGACAGTTTACAATAGATTAATTTTGTTGAATGTCCATTGTATATGTGTATGTTCTAAATAGGAAGATATAAAATAGAATATTTTGAGTACATGCCATGCTAGTAAAGAATTTTTGATAAGGGATCTATCTTGCAAGTTGAAAAGAGAGTTGTGGGAATAATATGAAATGCAATCGATAGAGTAGAGCATGGTATTTGTCGGCTAGCATATCAGAGAATTTGTGTGTCCATGTATATAACTAGCAAGAGATATATGGTGTTGGAAATAAAAAGGTCTAAATGCATAGGTGGTCTCCTCTCAACTATATTTGTACCATGAAGCATTGCGGTCTCTAGCCAAACCCCTGAGCAAGAAAGGCACACATACTATAAATATTATTCACAAAAAGGGAAATGGTAAATTGAATTTCTTGAAACATAGAGAGGTACATATATGCATATATATATGTATTCATCTCCCCCTTTCATGTTTAAAAATCTAGATACAGGAAAAAATATATATCCATAGAGTATGTGTAGGATCATCATAGAAAAAAAAGACCCTTAAATGGCAAAAAATTCAGAAAAATCAGAGTTAAGCAACTTGACATAAAAATTTGAATAAGTTATATATATTATTTTAAAAATATGTAAGAATAGAATCTGTAGAAAATTGAATGTAGTTTCTAAACTACTAGGTTTTTTTAAAAAAACAAAAAATCTATTTGGTGAAAATTTGAAATTTCAATGCAATAGTACTTAAATTTGAGGGAAAAAATAAGAAGTAGGTGTGTCTAACCACCTAACCATAATAAAATGATAATATTTTCTAGATTTTAGATTTAAGTAGAGGACTCATGCCCCGATGTGATGCATATTTTTTGTAATTTTTTTTTGAAGTAAATAATTAATTATGATTTTTTTATTACAACTTTTTAAAAATATAAAAACTCGTATGTCCACCTTAACTTGGTCAAAATTCATGAAATTCAATTTCTCTTTTTAATCCTATAGTATGCGAGGCATAGAATGTGATGCATGTTTTGGATTCAAAAAATGTGATATTGTTTGAAAGTTGTAGATGTTTTTCAATCAGCCTATCAATCAAGACTTTAGTTGTAATTCAAATAGAAAATAAATGATAATTACTTATTAATTTCAAAGTAAAGCATAGTTTATATTGGTGGAAAGCTGAGAATCTCCTTTAAAAACCTTTTTCATTTCATCAATTTTGGGTAAAAAAAAAGTTGTCAGCCACATACCCATCATATTGCCACTTTTTGGCCCATCATGATCCTGCACATACCCCATATATATAGACCAAGACCACTATTGTAATGCCCCGCCACGCAACCCCAAAGAAAACTAATACATCTAACATTTATGGTGTAAATTTTTTTAAAACTATTAAAGTGTATAAATTATTGTATGCATTAAATTTAAAAGATTACAAATTAAACACCTAAGTCCTTTGGGGTAGATGAGGTGACATTATGTAGCTAACCCATTCATTCACTTAACTTCAATTTTAAACATTAATAAATGATAAACAACGTGACAAGAATAATCCATATAAAACCATACATGCAAATCACAATAAATTAAACATGGAGATATTAAGTACATATTTCCACAGATACAACATAACATTAATAGTATTTACAAATGGTAGTTTAAGAATGATTTACATGGTATGATAATACATTACATCATTCTGATAGTTCATCTCAATGAACACATATACAAAATTACATCATAGGCCTTCACAACGCATGTGGAAGTGATACATCAATACATAGTATACATTTGGAGTACAAATATATATCTGGTAACATATGAACTCATGATCAAACTGCTTTAGCAAAACTCTGCACAGAATGGTACAACTACATCATAAGGGGACCCAACGGGGTGCATAGCACGTTCCACCCAACCACCCTTGTGCTAGGAGTAAACAAGGAAGGATCCCCAACCAAGCACATCCAAACAGTAACACAAGACTAAACTCTAGACCCCAAAAGCAAGAGAACACAAAGAAATATCTCATAACAACAATAAATCTCCAAAACATAATAATAGACCACTTCCAGAGGATTTCAATAAAAACATCTCAAAATGAATGCTAGAGGAGAGTGTCATCACATGGCCTTACATGGATTATCTAGACAACCTATCATAAGGTGTCGTCTCCATCTATACATGGATTATCCAGACAACCTAACTCAAGGTGTTGCCTCCATCTATGGTTATCCTGACTGCCTATCTCAAGGTGCTACTCCATAGAGTTATTCATGTGAAATCGTTAACCTCTTGTGAAGATGAGGCAACAATCATGCTAACCACGGCCTTCTGGGCCCACCTTTAGTCTATGATAGCACTAACAAGTGGATGAGGCATCCATAATTATATTATTAATGTTTAACTACCCACCCCCTAATTAATTAATTAGGTTATCACTTATGACTCTAAATCTAATGTGGGTTACCCTAACAACCCCTTTGTGCGCCAACCCCCACGTAGAGCCACTCTCCCTAGAACCCAAAACATAAAAATCCACACCAAGGACTTGTACCACAACCACATTGAACCAACAAATGGAACATCCATAAGGAAAAACCATCTCGCCTAAATCATATAAAACATCTATAAATAGTACAACCCCATGTGTAAACTTAAGTCACAACTATATCCAAAATGGGTACAAATATCAAATTAAAAGATCAAATATGAAACATCAATTTCCCCACCTCTAGAAGTCCCTAACAATAACTTAAGCTCCTATAGAAGGATAAACTAACTCAAGGGCTTTCCCACATGACATAAATCCAATAAGGAGAAAACCACAATTGATTCAATGAATAATCTCGAGAGTACACAATTACGTTAAACAACGCCATATAACACATTTCAAAACACAATAATTTCACCAAATAAATAATTTAATTTCTCAAAAATATTCAATTTAATTTAAATCACAAAGTTTATTTCTAATTTTTTCGATCACACCATAACATTGCAACTTTTAAATTTATCTAATTAATTCATAATCACAACATATATAACCATCTTAATAGACACACACACACACACACACACACACACACACACACATATATGTATATTTAATTAAACATATATTAAAAATCAATCATACATTTAAATCATATACTAAAAATTGCCCATTTGCATCTCTGTAATATACAACAGTAAATATATATATATATTAATATTAATATTAATATTAATGTTAATATATATATATATATATATATATAAATATATATATTAACATTAATATTAATATTAATATATATATATATATATTTATATATTTATATATATATATATATTTATATATATATTAAATATAAAATAAAAATCAAATTTGAAAAGTAATAAAAATATTGAAAATTCCCACCTGCAGACTATGGTACTTTGTACCACACAGCCTATGGTATGTAGTACCACAGTGTGGGAGGGTCGTTGCCCCCACACGACTACAATCAGTAGCCTCAGCTATTGTGCATAGCCTTGGCTATTGTGCGTAGCCTATGGTGGTTGCGTACTGCCACCATGGGGGTCGAGGGTGGTGCGACGGCTGTCGACCACTCCCCCCCAATAAATGATTCTTTTTTATTATTTTATTATTTTAATATTTTATTATTTTAAAACAAATGCAGTACAAGAATTTCTACGAAATAATTATATTTTTCTTTTCAAAAGAGACATAATTATAAAATATGAATATGTATATGTATATATACATATATATGCTAAATATATTTATATATATAGGTATATATATATTTGCTCACAAAGTACAAAATAAATAATACAAACACAATGAAACCACAGTCCAATTTTTCTCCAACAAAAAAAATAAAATAGGGTAAACAATTTTAATTTCCACAAAAAATCAATTTTCTTTTCAAATAAAAAATGTCATAGCTAGATTTATTGAAGGAAATCAGAAGGTTTCTCACTAATTTTCTACAGGAGATTTAAAGGTTTAACACAAGCAAAGTTTTCAACAGGAAAACCTTTTTCAAAACATAGATATTGATTTTGAATATGGTAGACATGATTTTCATTTTTCCTTACAGAACTATCAAAAGCAAAAGAATAAATTAATCGAAAAGAACCTGGAGTCCTTTGTTTGATGATGAATCCAAACACAACAGCCTTCTTCCTTTTTCAAAAATAGAATCCCTCTGCAGTTCCTTCTCCAACTCCTTTCAGCTAACTTCTGGATCAATATTATATTTTTCCTTCCAAGAACAATTTTTATAGAGAAGCACAAAAACCTATTCTTTTTTCTTTTCTAGACACAACCAAAAACCCTTCTTGTGTGTGTAGAAACTTCCCTCTTTCCACAATAAAATAAGGATAAATAAATAAAGCTCTTCTTTTTTCTCAAAAATCCAACCCATCCATTGGTTCTTTTTATTGATTTAAAAGCTCACACTTATCTCACAAATTTTAATTAAAAATTCATTAATTTCACATTTATCCTCACATGATATTATCCTTAGATTTTAGAATATTAATATTTTGAAAAAGACAATTCACAATTATCATAAAAAAATATTTATTTAAATTAAATGACTTCATACTTTTTAATTAATTAAATATCTTTTAATTTACAATATTTTAAATCCAACATTTAACTAAATTACAATTACTTACAATTAATCATGTCTACAAGATAACATTAATTAATCCCATATAAAATAAGGATAAATTAAATACCAACTATCCACAAATAAAATAAATAAACAACCACAATATTGAGACAAAGACAAGGCTAAGACCATGACACTAAAAGACTCACAACAAGGTGACGAACTTGGGATGGGGACACTTCCTTATCAACTCCCATTTTCAACATCATACCTGTTGGGTTAATTTAATGCTCGCCCTATCCTGCCAAAGTAGGTGGAATCGAGACTTTGTTCCTGCAATTCCTACATACAAACAAATGTCAAGTAGCATGTAAATATCCATTGTAGACACATTGTGAAAGGAAATCACGGGGTAGCAAGGCACTCGCAAGTGAGTGATGCCACTCCGTCCTTTCACCAAGACTCACTAGCAAACACATCAAAAATTATAGCAACATAGAATCACAACATCAACACATATAATATTAAAGAAAAAAATAGCATAACCAAATAATATAATCACCACATAATGTATCATAAAACATCATAAGTAATATCAAGTGTAGGAAACCAACCAAACTATGAATCCACACACAACCAATCCAGTGAACTAATCACCATTACAAACCAAGTACAAACCAACACATAAGAGTATCAAAGAGTATTAGAAACATGGGGGGTATTACAAATGTGGCCAATGCAGTTGGTTGTGTTGATACGCATAAGAGGATGGTAAGTGTTTCCCCATGTGAGCAATTTTGATTACACAAACCAAAATTTACATAGAATGCTTGTGTTGTATCAATATGTTTCATGCAGGTTTCAATCATTTGTCATGTATCCCTAATTTTTAAAGTGTTTTCCTAATAGTTCTTTTACAATTTCTCTATATCATGAAACATATTGATAGAATACAAGCAATCTATGGAACAATTGGCTTGTTAATTCAAAATTCAAGCTACATTATTTGGCACTAAATATTATAGACAATTAGGGCAACTATAAAATATTTTTTTGTGCATTTGATATCTTTTTTTTCTTGGGAATCACAGCAGTGTTGGTTTGATAGCAAACTATTGTAAAAATCATTCACTTCACCTTTGTTTTTTAGCAGATTGGAGGGTTTTAAAACTGTTGTGCTCCGCAATCTGGTAGAGTTGGTGTCCTTGATACATGGAACTTGAAACGTAAGTGTTTTCTCATGCGATTGTTAATGCATTATGTCATTGTTGTATAATGGAGGTAGGGGTAGTAAATGTGGGCAGACAAAGTAAATGCTATATTGAGTGTTGCATTGTGGGAAAGCATACTTTGATTAAGTTGTATTGTTGAAACAACCATTGTGGTGTTGGTTATATATATATACATTAGTGCTATATGCATTTTGTACAGTAGAAGCTTTGTATAAGAATCTCTCCATATCTATGGTTTGCAGCTTGTACTCTCCATATGTTAAACTTTGATATAAATCTGTTATAGATGATTTTACATTTGAGAGACTCTAAATTAGTTGTTACAAGAACACTTCAGAATCACATGTAAATGACAGATGGTGAAAAACCCACATCAAATAGAACTTTAAGAGAAGTAGGAAAACATATAGAGGTCAAACAAATTAGGAAAAGGCGAATGGTTCCTATTCATATCCCATTTATAGATTTGAGTTTGCAACATATTCCTACTTACCAAAAATTCTATCACCATCTAGACAAGGTGCAACAGGGAATTCTATGTAACAGTTGGCTTGTCAATTCAAAATTGAAGCTACATTATTTGCCACTAAATATTGTAGACAAAATAGGGAAACTATAAAACAACTATTAGGGAAAACACATAGAACTTTAAGAGAGGTAGGAAAACATACAGAGGTCAAAGAAATTGGGAAAAGGTGAATAGTTCTTGTTCATATCCCATTTATAGATTTGAGTTTGTAGCATATTCTTGCTTACCAAAAATTCTATCACCATCTAAACAAGGTGCAACAGGGAATTCCATGTAACGGTTGGCTTGTCAATTCAAAATTGAAGCTACATTATTTTCCACTAAATATTGTAGATAAAATGGGGAAATTTTAAAACAACTATTAGGGAAAACACTTAAGAATCACAGGCAGTGCTCGAGATGTCTCGAGCAACGGATATATATATATATATATATATATTTATTTATAAACACATATATATTTGTAATATAAATATATATACATTTGTATGTATACGTATCTATGTTATACTAATAGATATGTTACAATTTCCCTATTTCTCTACAATACTGAATGTCAGATAATGCACCTCCTATTATACAATTACTCTATTTGTTAGTAGAATAAAAAAAATGTGGGCACCATATTAAAATTAAAAGCATGGAAGCTCAATGAATGTGTAAATATATATATATAAACACAGGAATAAATAACATTCATATTTGCAAAACAAAAGTCTTAGATAAGATGCAGCCATATGTTATGGGTGCAACTGGATGTAGTATGAACAAAACAAAAGAAGACCAACTCTCCACCCTGCCATATCAGGCCATACAGGCTCATGGGCCGTCAGCAAATCCCTGAGCAAGAGCATATAACCTCATAATTTTCTTTAGTTGAAAGTAGTGTTATGCATTTTTAGAAATATATATAGTTGTATTATTTATGACAAACAATTTGGCATGTAGTCATGAATTAAGATATGACACCATATTAAAATCAAAAGCATGGGAACTCAATGAAATTATTAATATATATATGCAAACATAGGAATAAATTACGTTCATATTTACAAAATACAAGTCTTAGATAAGATGTAGGCATGCCTTCTACATCTAGTTGGATGTTGTATGAATAGAAGAAATGAAGGCCTGCTCTCTGCCCTGCAATATTGAGTGATGCAGGCTGATGGCCTATCACCATATGCCCAAGGAAGAACATACACTGCCTACCACTATGATCAATGGTGAAGCCAATGTTTTG
Organism: Sequoia sempervirens; assembly: GCA_007258455.2. Lineage (NCBI taxonomy): Eukaryota > Viridiplantae > Streptophyta > Pinopsida > Cupressales > Cupressaceae > Sequoia > Sequoia sempervirens. The sequence continues at coordinate 103,198,516 of VDFB02000008.1, read as the reverse complement.
GCACCTAAGTTTGTTGTTTCTAGATATTTGATTTTATTTGAGATTTTCATCGAAAAACAGAAACACAATCAAATATCCTGAAATAACAAATCTTAAGCATTATAGATTGTGGAAATCTCATAGCATTAACATGAGAATTTACTTTAGTTGAAATTGGTGCTATACATTTGTAAAAATATATATAGTTGTACCATTTATGACAAATAATTTGACATGTAGTTATGAAATAAGAGATGGAATAGAGGACATATAGCCTTACCTTCTATATAAATAGAACATAGTTGCAGCTTGTACACCATGTGAAAGATGTGATGACAAAGCTATTTAGTATTGTGGAGATGTGAAGTTATAGTTCAAAATGTTTTCAATCTAAAATGGTTTCAATCAGATATAGTTAGTTAGAGAGAAAATTTGAAGTTTAGTGTGGTGAACATGTGTAATTGGTAGAAAATATCTAAATTAGGAAATATAAATAGTTGTATATTTTATAACAAATAATATGTAATACATCTGTAATAGAAGAGATCACATAAACAAGATGTAACTATAGGTCATGCAGAGAGCAGGACAAGCTCAATGAATGTATGAATATATATGCAAACATAGGAATAAGTTATGTTCTTATTTGCAAAATAGAAGCCTTAGCATCCCATAATGAACAATAAAAATACAACACACAATAAATAGAACTTATACATGGAGAATAGAAGAGGTGAACTAGAATAATGAGCATTTTGTTATGAGGAAGTGGATATTGATACAATAGAAGCAATCTATGTAATAGTTGGCTTATCAATTCAAAATTCAAGCTACATTATTTCCCACTGAATATCGTAGACAAAAATGAGAAGTTGTAAAAGAACTACTGTTTTTAAGTTTCAAAATTCTAAAATTTTCTAGATTGGTATAAAGTACAAACATGAAATTCACCTGTACCTTTGCATTGCTTTGAATTCTTTTTGCTCTGATGTCTTCTATCAATATGCTTCATGATATTCTTTTTTCCTCATTTGTTTCAAGTTTGTGGTAACAAAAGTAGATGTTCTTCATGATATTGTTCTTTTCAGTTACCTGTAACAAACTATTCACAATTGTAGTTTGCCTCTCCCATACTCCATATTTTAAAGTTGTATTTAATCTAGTTTTTTGTGTATAATATTTAGTAGCAAATTATTCTTATTCTAATACCTTTTATACAATTCTCTATTTGGCTTCAATATTTACCACCAAAGGACACAACTTGAATCTTGTATCAATATATTTCAAATTTTGTTAGGTGTGTATAATTTTAAAGAGATGGGCAAGGTTTTATTTACATAAAAAATTTAGAATCACATCATATAATTGTTGTCATAACCTAGAGAAAATAGGTATCATCATAAAGAAAAAAGTTTAAATAGTTCAATTAGGAAGCTGAAAAGATAGCTCTTTAACCATGGAGAAAAGCAGTCAGCAGAATATAATATGTTGTTGATATGTAGGAGTGAATGTATGTTGGTCATAGGGAAAACCATAAAACTCATGCTCATTCTCTTCCATGCTATATTGACATCATGAAGCCTCATGGGCTCTAGTCAAACCCCTGAGCAAGAAAAGTATGCAAGACCCATCAAAAATTCAATGGAACCATGTCATATATCACACAATGGAAAAATAGGGGAAATTTTTCTATTTCCATATATAATCTATTATATTGCACTATTTTTTCCCGTGTAACAACTCTGAAGAGACATATATGTTGTTAAAGAGCTTCCTAAAATAGATGTATACATAACATGTAATTGACATGATAACCATGTGAGAAATTTGACATATGCACACCAAAGCACTCCTAGGCTACAAAACATGTAGAATTTAGAAATGTTTGAAATCCATGGAAAACAACATAACTGATGATTTCTTGGAAAATTCCCTCAATTTTAAAGTCATCACAAATGCCACAAGTTTTCTAACATTTCCCTGCATGTCTACAGGCCAAAATAGCTTGTTTTGTTATTTCATCCCCATGATTTTAAGTGAAATATCTACTTCACAAATATTTATCCAATGAACTGTATATCCTATGACTACAATTATGCATATTTTCACCTGTAAAAGTAACATGCTCATTAGCAAAGAATAATTAAAATTATAGTTAAATATTCTTTCTTTTGTCAAAAAAACATAGTTAGGGTTAATAATTTTTGGTTGTTCAGTGTTATTCTAATAGCTCTTTTACAATTTCTTTATTTGTCTATAATATTTAGTGCGAGGTGATGTAGCTCAAATTTTCAATGAAATGTGTGGGGTTATACTCATTTTGCAAAGATTATTGCTACCTATTACCAATTGAAAAGGTGGGAAGAACACATAATAATATGTGCAAGCAAAGCATCAAGGACAAATAAGGAAACTTTGGGTATATAGGCATGGAAAATGGAAAATGCAACATAGATGTAGAATTTTAAACTTATTATTCAAATGCAACACAATTTTTTTGAGAATGTTTCTACACTATGTGCATACATAGTTTAATACACTGGGATGTCCAAAATATGTTACTGAATTATAAATTTTTTGCTACATATACATATACATATACATATATACATATACATATACATACATATACATATACATATACATATACATATACATATACATATACACACACATATACACATACATACACTTTTTGTCCTTTGTTTATTGTTTGCAATTATCTCTATGCATCCTTGGCATTATACCCATTACCATAGGGGAAATTGTAGTTAACTCTACAAATATTTGACCAATGAACTACATAACCGATGATTATAATTGATGAAATTTCTATCTGCAAAAATAGCATGCTCACTAGGGAAAAATAATTTCATGTTTATCAATTACATGGCATGAGCTTGATGCATAGAGGCTTCATGAAACATTCTGCACTCTTGACGCCCTACTCCATAATCATAAAAATTGTTCCATAAAGCCTTTGTGCATCAAGCTCATTCCTTTCATCATGAAGCTCAAAATAAAAATATAATTTTTTAATGAATTACTTCATAGTGAAAGTGAAGACTTAGTCAGACCATTTTCTATCAAAAACAAGTAAACAAACTTGACAAAGAGAAGAGTACGGTAATGCAATACAATTTTTTGGAATCTTAGAATAAATGAATAAATCTACTGAAGAACAAATATATGGCTTTGAAATCCAAAAAACAAAGTAATAATTTGTGTACACATGTATCTATGTAAGAACAAATATATGGGGTGATCCCACAATATTGGTTTACAATTTTTGGCCAAACTAGACACTGAAATAATTTTTTCTAACTAAATCTTCACTTTCGGGCACCTATAGTGGCTAAACCATGAGGAATTTGAAGATAATGCGAACTAGTAATTTGTGACTTTTTTTTGTGTAGATTCTGAAATATTTTTTTCAAAATTTTTGGAATCAGATTGCACTTCTTTTTATATTTCCTTCGAAAACTAGTTTTTTTAGTAAACAACATTTTTAAGGAGTGATGCTCACCATATAATGCATTATTTTTTTCCATGAAGGATAAAATTATATTTTTTTTGAATTTAGATTTGTAACTATGATATCTAGTGCTTCCAATTGGTTTCATAGTGTTTTATTGAATATTTATTCCTTAATCAAGTTTCAAAGTCAAACTAATTACAATTCAAACATAGGCAGACCATATAATGCATAACTTTTTTTGTATGTATCAAAATTCCATTTTTTTTGTTGGATCAAGGACTTAAATATCTAGTGCACTCATATTTTTCATTTTTTTTTTTGATAATCTGCTATTTTTCCACATGTGTAGAACAAAGAGCTTGATTTTCAGTGAAAAACCTACATTCACAAGGAATACAAAATAAATATAATAATCAAATTAAATTTAATTAAAATTATATTTTTTTGGAAGCTTATAATAAAGACTAGATACTTACAAAATAATATTTTAAATGAACTCATTTGATCCCCCAAAAGGTAAATCAAAAGTGGTTTTTTGTCAGCATTTTGATAGGTGTAAAAGAGACTCCATTATATGTATGGTTTAAAACTAGCGGGGTTCTATCCAAGGGGGCTTGGTCTAAGGTTGTTTGATCAAACCCTCTTCAATTGGAATCCTTTAAATGAAAATTTTCAAGGATTAAATCATTATATTTTGTAAAAAAATGTGATTTTAACAAAAATCAGGATCTCCCAGAAAGTGTAAACCACTATTGTGGCAACACCCATTAACATAGGAGCAATTGAAAATTAACATAGGAGTGATTGCATATATATGTATATGCACAGGGTTAGTGTGAGAGCATAAACATATTGGAGGTAAAATTAGTTTGGTGGTTGTTAAGTATTATTCTTTCCAATTATATATATTTTATCTGTTCAATTTGTTTGTTTGAAATTTTTACCAATTTTTTCTAGCCCAACCATGAATAGGATTTTTCTTGCCACAAATCCTTTACAATTTATCTATTTCTCTATTGCTATTGCACTGTGAAAGGATCCACAACAGTCTTTGTCTATATATATGCATATATATATTTTCCTCAAGTGTTAGTCACATTTCTTTTGTCAAGCCCAGTGTAAATGAAGAACCTAGTCCTAGCGAATAAATTGTTGTTACACCTTGTTTAGATACTAAAAGAGTTTTAGTTTGGAGCATATTCAAGCGTTCCTAAAGTTCTATCAATATGTTGACAAGGTGTAAGAGCAATTTCTTCACTTGCACTGGAGTCTTCATTTGAATTGCATTCTTCACTTTAAATGTTGTTTGTAACCAATTCCACATACATACATCTCGACATATAAAATTTTTTGGGGAAAGATTCCAAATCACAACAAAACACTTAAGAATCACAAGGAAATGACACATGAACAGAAACCCCAAAATTTCACAATTTAAAAAATTAAAAACAATCCTTTTTACAAGAACAATAGAATAATTTGTTCGAAGGAGCTACAAATAGATGACGAAAAAAGAGTATCATGAAACATATTCATACAAGACAAGCAATCTATGTAACAACTACCTTGTGAAATCTAAATTCAAGCTACATTATGTGGCACTCAGTATTATAGCTGCATATATGTATACACATATATGCATACACATATATGCATTAGATACATATACACATATATATATTGAAGAAAAACATGACCATAATGGCTCTTTCTACAATGCAACCAAATATATATATTTTCTGGCACATTTCAAACTATACTTTCTCACACTGCAACACCCATGTAAAATGGCTTACAGATCCCAGAGAACAACAATTTTGACATAAACAATAAATAAATTAGTTATGCAAAAAACCCATATAAAATGACTTACAAATTGTGGAGCACAAGAGTTTTAAAAGCCTCCAGCTTGCTATGAAATTGACCACGGAGCCGAAGGTGATGATTTTTACAATAGTCTCCTATGAAAACAACACCATAATGGTTGTTTTGACAATACATCTTAAACAAAGTATTCTTTTCCACATTGCAACACTCAATACCGCATTTACTTTTCCCACCCCCATCGTACAACAATGATAGAATGAATTAACACCCCTGTGATATATATATATATTGGTTGCTTTGTCAAATGAGCCATAGTGGTCTTTGTCTATATATATATATATCTGGCAATATGTATATTTTGAAATATGGATTAGGCAGTTGAATACATATATATATGCATGTACATGTATCTATGTATCTACTAGGGAATTCAATACAATTTCACATTTTTTCTATAATATTCAATACCCAATAAGTTTTAAAAATGATAGATGTTCACAAACCCAAATTAAATAGAACTTTAAAATATGGAAAATAGAAGAGGCAGTCTATGATAATAAACAATTTTCTATGGGGAACTAGGAAAAAGAATATCACGAGGAACCGTTTGTTATGGGGAACTTCAAATAGTTGAGACAAAAAGGAAAATTGGAAAAGAGCTATTACAAAAACACTGAACAATCACACGTATATGATAGATGTTTAAAAAATGACATTAAGTATAACTTTAAAATATGGGGAATAGAAGAGGCAAACCACGATAATGAATAGTTTGCTATGGAGAACTGGAAAAAATAATACCATCAAGAATAGTTTGTTATGGGGAAGTTCAAACTGTCCACACAAAAATAATATCAGGAAACATATTCATACAAGAGACATAACATGTTCCATAGAGATAAAATAACCATGAAAAATAATAGGTATAACGACCTTCCACATAAATAGAAAATTCTAAAAGAGCTATTACAATAACACTTAGCATCTTTCATACTAACCCTCTGCACATATATATATATATATATATGCAATCACTCCTATGTTAATCTATATCAACGTGAACAAAAAAATAGTTTCTTAGCTTTTAAATGTTATTCTAATAGTTCTTTTATCTGTCTAGCTTTATATTTTTAGTTGATAGGCTATTTTTTTGACGTTTCCACTAGGATTTTCAACATCCTATCCCTGAATACAATTTTTCGTCATGGAAATACCACTAAAGATGCATAGAGATAACTACAAACAATAAACGGAGCGAGAAAAAATTGCTAACCCTAACCATATTTTTTGATGACTTACAGATGTCAGAGCACAATAACTATAAACAATAAATGAAACCCAAAAAATTTACTAACCCTAAGCATATTTTTTGGTGAAACAAAACAATATTTAACTGCATTAAATCCATCCATGTAGAGTCGTAATATTTTTGAAGTCTCCAAAATGGGTATAAAGGAAAATATGCAAACATATAACAAGGAACAATAAGTAGAGAGCAAAAGAAAAGAACAATATATTAATCATTTACACAAAATACCGATGCAAAATGAATTACAAATTTTGGAGCACAACAATCTTAAAACCCTCGAATCTACTATCAAACTGAGCCGAAGGCGATGACGATTTTTACACTAGTCTACTATCAAACCAACACCACAATGGAAATGTAGCTTAATCAATGTAATTTCTCGCAAATTTTGCAACACATAACTGTTAAAACCCTCCAACCTTAGAACTATCAAAAGGAACAATGAGTAGAGAACAAAAGAAATGAATAATAAATTAATCATTTATGCAAAATATCCATCTAAAATGACACTTATGTTTCACCTTCCATGTACAAAAGAAAGAAGATTTAACTACAATTTCTCCTATGGTAATCTATAATTACTTTGGAAAAGATATGCACAAACAAGCACAAAAAATAAATGAAATATTCATAGAGATAACACACAATAACTCCTATGTTAATCCACAATTGCTCGTATCTTAATGGGTTCAACGACAAAGATGCACAAAGATAACTAAAACAACAAATAGAGGCTGATAAAATTACTAACCCTAACCATATTTTTTAATGAAAGAAAGCAAATTAACTACAATTGCTCCTATGGTGATGGGTGCAACTCCAAAGATACACACAGATAACCACAAACAATAAACAAAAGATTCATAGAGATAACTAAAACAATAAACAAAGGGCAAAAAAAATTGCTCCTATGTTAATCTACAAATGCTCCCATGCTAATGCATATAATGCCAAAAATGCACAGAGATAACTAAAACAATAAACCAGCGGCGAAAAATTTACGAACCCTAACCATATTTTTTGATGAAAGAAAAAAGATGTAACTGCAATTTCTCCATCCATATAGAGTGCTAATATCTTAAAAATCTCCAAACTGGGTGTAATGCCAAAGATAGAAATGCATAACAAGAAGACATGAACAGTAAATTAATCATCTATACAAAATACCCATGCAAAATGATCACCATACACATGCACAGAGATAACTAAAACAATAAACCAATACTAAAAAAATTACTAACCCTAACCATATTTTTTTATGAAAGAAAGAAGATTTAACTATAATTTATGCATACATATAGAGTGATAATCTCTTTCAAATCTCCAAAATGGGTATAACACCAAAGATAGAAACATATCACAAGAACACGTCAACAATAAATTAATCATCTATGTAAAATACCCATGTAAAATGACTTACAGATTTTGGAGAACAATAGTTTGTTGATGTTTTGAATAGTCTACTATCAAACCAACCACGAAGCCGAAGGAAACAATTTTTACAATAGTCTTTTATGAAACCAACCACAATGTCTGTTTCGACAATGCAACTTAATCAAAGTATACTTTCCCACAATGCAACACTCAATATTGCATTTACTTCATCTGCCTACATTTACTATCCCCCGTCTCCATCATACAACAAAAAAATACATTAACACTCCTATGAGAAAACACTTACATTTAAGCTTCCATGTATCAAGGACACCAACTCCACCACTACTAATCCACATAATTCCCAAGCTCCACATCACCACAAAAAAACCCGGTCTACTTGTCGCTGGTCGGGACATCTCCAGCACTGACAAATCCAATTCACGGTTTAGCTAATGAAATTCCTAGCAGAAACTTCAAACAAAATAGCCTATCGGCTAATTAATGTTTTTGTAGTGTCAAAAAATTTTGTCCTTGACATTTTCACACTTTTTTAGGTCCTTGAACATAAAACTGAGCTTAATGTGTTGACTTAGTGTTGTAATGTGTTTAACACACTCACATTAGGTCTTGGGCCCTTGTGAACTAAATAAACCTAATCATACCTTACCTAAGGTGTTGTAAAGTGTTGTACCACACTTTCACACTTTTCTAGGGTTTTCATAAATAATTGGGTTTCTTTATGCTTTAATTGGCTCTATTTTGCATCCACAAGCCTTAATTAGTGCATCTTTTTTAGGAAAATCCCAAAAAAGATCAACATCTAATCATAATTTAGGTTTTTTTAGGTTGTGTGGCCCAGATTTAGTGATCTGAGACTCATATGCCACCTTCGGCGTGTGAGTCCCACCTAGGGATTTGGATCCCAATCTAGATTTCACACCTTTCTAAGCATTTTTTGAAAATATGTCCCATAATTATGCCCAATGGGACTCATACACCACTTCTAGTATATGAGTCCCATATGGCCCAAAATTAAATTTAATTCAAATTCTTGGCAGGCTTTTATCCTCCTAGATCTGAGGTAGGCTTGTAGTGTTGTAATTTCAAGAAATTAGGCATAAACAAGTATAAATACAAGGTTCTTTCACTCATTTTCACCTAAGCATTCATGAGATCATCCTAAGCCTTCAAGTATTCATGCATTATAGCAAATTGGAGTTCACAAGAGCATTTAAGTGTTTACAAGAGCATCCAAAAGTCTTCAAGAGCTTATTATCGAGTGTTGTAGAGTAGTTATTCAAGCATCAAGCATCATATCAAAGTCATCATGCATCATGTTTTTTTTTAGCTAACAATTATGATGCAGGGTTTCATGATTCAAGCTAGCATTCAATTCAAGATCTATCACATTCAAGTAAGAGTCAAGATCTAAATCCATTGGAGTCATTTCATACATGTTTGCAACACTTTATTGCTAGGGTTTGGTGAGTTACAACACTACATTTTGTTCATTCATCATTCCTTTATCCTATTTCATTTCATTGAAATATTTGATTACCAAAATGGGGTTTGACCAAGGCAAACCCCTTTCTATTAACAAAACAAAAAATTTCCTTCTCTTTAGTGTGTGATTTGTAGATCTAGGTTGAAGACATATTGAAGAGAAATTTTGGAGAAGGTTGTCAAGTGTTCAAAGTTATCAAAGTTGTCACCTTGCATTGAAGATCATTGAAAGACATCTACAAGTTACAAATCAGAGTTTCAGATCTGAAAATCAGGTGGAAAGAATAGAGCAAACATAGAAGAGCAGTTTCATACTTTGAATTTCTAGAAAAACCTAATTGAACTAATATGCCACTTCTAGCATATGTGTCCGAGTTTGGTCAATTTTGCAAATTTCAAAAGTTCTAGACACCTCTCTACTAGATTTCAGTTTCTATCCAAAAACCCTAATCTAGGACTAAATCACCCAAACTAGCGTATGAGTCCCAACATGCTTTAAAATTAGTGTTTTTTAGCATTTCAAGCCTTCATCTAGTCTTCTTTACATTTCCAAGTGCACACCTTTCATCTCTTAGCTTTTTTTTTATTTACATGCATTTTTAGGTCATCTAGTGAAGTCTTGCGTCTTATTATATTTGAGCATTAGGTCTTGCATTTCATTATTCATTCCAAGTCCTATCTTTGTGATGAACCCCTCTTTAATTTATAATCAGACCCTAGGACAACCCTATTGCAAGATCTCTTTCTCCTTTGTACACCTTAGGTTGAGATCTCTAGGGTTTTCCTTGAATGAATGAGAAACTGTGAAGATTGTTATTCTATCTCCCAAGCATAGAAGCAAAAAAATGCCACCTTTCAGTTTGCAATTGTTTAATACAAGTTTCCCTTTCAAATAATAGGATTAATTAAGCTTTAAATGCATAATTGGGCCAATTAGAGGCTTAATTAAGTCCAATTTAATTAAGGGACCCAAAGATAGTGTGAAATGTAAAGGAGTACATTTTTTGACACTACATTTAGCCCCCAACTTTAGTGAGAGGATGATCCCTATGCTCAAACTCACACTAAAATAGTCAAACAAGCATCAAGAGAGGTCTAATTGTAAAATAGGTCAAAAGATAAGACAACAAAGGTCAAGGAGGATGATCAAGCCCCCAAGATCTAAGATCTAATAACAAATCAACAAAGGAACAAAGAGACACATTCCTATGTTAAATATGTAGTAAAAATCTATGAGATACACAAGCATACAATGCCAAAATTAATGAGAAGAGAAGAGGGATGAATCAAGCCTTTACTATTTGTATAGTCTTTATGGATCAAGCCTTATCTATTTGTCAAAAAATTCTTACAAGTGCAAACCCGTTGTCCACAATGCAAACAAAATGTACTCACACAGGCTACTGAAATCTATTGTCCAATAGGTGAGCCCCAAAAAGTGGCTAATGGGAAATTTATGCCAGGTCTACAGGTTCCCATTGTACTAACCATACCAAAGTTATATCTCATGATAACTTTTATAAAGCACCCTAAAAATGGTCACAAGGCTAGCAAGTTGCATTATGCTGGGCACTCATGAAAAAGGCTCCACTAGCAAGAAAATTGTGTTGTGCTTGGTGGCCTTGATACATGTAATAGGATATTCAAAGGGGTTTTTCTTAGTTCATGAAAGGTCTCACCTTAGGGAAAATCATGCCTAATGTCTCCAAGAGAGTAGTCAAGGATAAAATATTTGTAGCTTAGGGAAAGCAATCCATAGTATCACCGCTAAGAGGAATGTCATGCGAAGAAAGGTTGCAATCTTGAAGGACATCAAACCAATGACACTACCAAGAAGATACATTATATGAAGTAAGAAGACCACACTTTGAAGTGAGCAATGAGTGGGGAAACATATACCCCCACTTTAAAGAAATTGCTAAACACCATGCTACGAGCAGTTACTTTAAAGTAGAACACAATAAATGCAAATACATGAGAGATTTAATCAAAAATCCCTATGTAAAATATATGTTTCCAAGATAGAGCTACATCATGGAAAGGAGGGTTCCCCATATGTAATCCTAAGATAACACATAAGGGATCCATGGATTTGGGGTCAGTGTATGTCATTGCTACAATGATACAATCGATCTTGGAACCATCATTATTCACCAAATAACTCAAGGAAAAATGAGCACAAAGGAAGAATGACACATAGAGAGAGAACACAAAGGGAAGATTTTGGGTCAACATGGAAGAGACCTAAATGTCTCGATGCCTTGTGTCATCCCCAAAAGGAAAACACAAGACCAGAGAAAAGATAATGGTGTATGATAGATAGAAGAATATAGATACAAATAGAAGAATGCCACAATAGATTTGCTTCCTTTGTATCCTTGCACCAACAGAGTGACAAGGGTCATTCAAAGTAGGCTCACAGACATATAAAGACATGCCAAGTAACACTATATGGGGGATCACATTATGCACATGAAATCATAAAAATACAAAGAAAAGACTAGTATGGCACATGTGAGTCAGCCTATAGTAGGTCAGTTGCATCCCAATCTTGTTCATCATTTGGGAAAGGCAAAAAACTAGCCAAAGGGGCAACAGAAAGTATCAAACTAGGACAAGGCTATCTAACTCCTTGCTCTCACTAAGTGCAAGACAAGGATGAGCTGAGATGGGTGATGAGAATGTGCTCTTTGCAATATAGAAATGATTTACAATAAATGTAAAACATGCAATAGTGACTATGATATGATCCTACAACTATCACATGGAAAGGAGAAAAGTGTATTAATTTTAGTTAATTACATCGATAACATCATTTTCATGGGTCAATCATTGTAAAAGATGACAGTCATTAGTAAGATTACCAAGAGTTCTATGAAATGCACAGTAATTCAAGTTTTTACTCTTTCCTTTTTTATTTTCTTTGATAAGTGGCAAGTAAATAAATCCTAGACAAAGGATTTGTCTCATTTTTCATTCAGTCTCTATTGTAGTGTGTAAGAATGAAAATTCCTTGATCATATATGGATTAGATTTCTTACCTTTTTAGGAAATTTGCTAAGGTGGAGGTTCGGGAGGAGGATCTATGGAGACCCTATCATCCTTGTGAGGTATTAATTGGTCTCTTGATATGATCTTGTGAAAGAGAACACCTTTTCCCTTAGGAGATGTGAAAGGGGGGGGAGATATTGATATCCTAATCCCTTGGTATTCTTGGATGGTATTTTCTTTAACAATTTATGAGTTTCATGCTCTTTTTTTATGTCACATCCCTATTTTCTTTAGATATTAAATCCTTGACCATAACTCTCTTCTAATTTTTAATGATTGATGGTTGAGGCTTGTTTTTTGCTTCCATTTTAGGATGTAAGAGGTTGAACATATCAAGTGAGGGAATTATAGGTGGTGTTTGCATGGATGGATAAAAGGATGCATTGTTCTCAAGGTTGTGTAAGGAGTCTTGAATGAATTGTTGCATGATATCTTCATCTTGACCTAAGATTTCCACTTCATGGGGAAATTCATTAGGAGGTGAAGGTTTATTAATAGTCTCAATTGCATTATAGTCATCACCAAACATGCAACTTGAAACATCTACCAAAGATCTTAAGGTCTTCCATATATTACCCATACACATGTCCATGATGAATTTTTTATGCAAAGTTTCAAATCTAATATATAATTTTCTAATTTTTGAATGCAAGATATTAAATTTACATGTTTTTAATGCCAATTATGATTTCAAACTATGCACTTGATTTGACCAGTGAACTTAATGCAAACAATGTCAGAATTTTTTTATTTCTGAAACTAAAACCTAGATTTAAAAATAGATCATAATGAAACAAATAGAGACAAATCACTTCTCAAAATTTTGAAACAACACCTATACAAGGACTGATTTTCCCTAGGGCGAAGGGGTCCTAGCATAGTGGTTGCAAAAAATTAAATTTGAGTCTAAGGTTTAGTGTTAGGGTTTCTTGTTTTAGACTACAAATTGTGGTTTCAATGACTAATTTTTCTATATTTTGTTGTCTAAATGTAAGTAAAATGAATGATAAATGATGAAAAATGTGAAACTTTTTGAAATGCAATTTTGACTCAATTTATGAATGTAGAGGACTAAAAATACACTAATATGCAAGCACTATGCCCAATTAATTTAACATGCATGCAATTTTATGATTTTTCAGATTATGAAGGATGAAAAATACAAACCTAAAACACTAAATGAGATGCAAACTAATGCAATTTTAACAAGCCTAAATAAGATGCAAACTAATGCAAATCCTAGATCTAGGGTTTGAATGGACTCCAATTTCAAAAAAATTGATGTACAATGTCATGTTCACCAAAATGAAACAAGGGAAAAATGTGGGTGGTGAGTGATGGCTTTGAATCAAGGTATGCACCTACACTTTCCCTATTTCATTAGAAAAAAGAGATCCCCTAGGGCAATATTGACTTTCAACCCTTAGGTGAGTCAACCTTGATGGAGATCTTGTTGTTTTCCTTATGACTAAGGATGGGGTAAATTAGCCTGAAATGCACTTTTAGGAGATGAATGAAAAACACCAAATGAATGCAATTATGCAATGTAACACATGCAACATCAATTTTAAAGCTTAATCTATTAGAATCTAGAAAGTTACAGTAGATAATTTGAGAAAGATATGAATTTATGCACCTATCACAGAAAACTCTGCTAAGTGTCCTCGGAGGACTCATTTTCCTTAGGGTGAATTATTATTGCTACAGGGATCAAAAATTTTCTTTTATATTCCTCTTCTCCTAGTTCTGCACTCCTAATTCCTCCAGGTTTTATATTTGGAAATTTGAAATTAAATTCTGCAATTGAGTTTCTATGGCTTGACAACAATGTTGACAACTTTGACAACTTTGCAAAATTGCACTTTTGATGAATCTTCAATCCTTATTCAACCTAAGGTCTAAAACACACAAAAGAGAGAAAAATTATTTATTTTTGGTGAATTGGGGTTTTCCTTGGTCAAACCCCATTTTGGTAATTAAACCTAGAAATGAAATGAAACATGAAAGGAATGATGAATGAACAATTTATATGTTGCAACTCACCAAACCCTTGAATGGAGACTCATGAAGGACTAAAACTTAACACATCTCTCCAAGGGATCTTGCATGAAATAGCTTGATTGGATGTTGATCTTGATGGCTGAATTGATGCTTGAATGCTTGAAACCTACATCACAATGTTAGCTCCAAAAACATGCATGAATGAAGATAACTTTGACATGATGCTTGAGATCTTGAATACTGCAACAAATGACTAATAAATCTTCACTTGAACACCTTCAACAATAATATTTTCTCTTGTTAAGTTCACGTCTTGCTTCTCTAGTTTTGAATTGATAAAAAGACCTTGTATTTATAGGTAATTCTCTAATTTTCCAAAAATTAAACATCAAAAACCAAAAATTGTAAATTGAATTTGAATCATAAAAATGCTACCAAAAACATATTAAAAAATTGGGTTCCTAAACTTAAGGGAGACACCTTGGGAGAATGGGTCCTAGGCCCCAAACCTAGGACACACCAATTTCAAGACAATTTAATTAATGTTTGCAATTGTTTAAAACATTTTCCCTTTTGGAAAAGGGGAATAATTAGGATTTTAAATGCATAATTGGGCCAATCAGAGGCTTAATTAAGTCCATTTTAATTAAGGGACCCAAACATAGTGCAAAAATGTAAAGGAGTACATTTTTCAACACTATAGTTATGTTAAAAGATAATAATAAAATTTATGTTGTGAGAAAATGTCTATGACCTTAGAGTAATCTTCATTCAGTTTTATGTTATGTTGCATTTATATGTTGATGATCTTTCAAATTAGTATATAGTTATCTAAACATAAATTATATTCTCTACCTTAAGTTGTTTAAGGAAATAATTATTCATTTTTTTCATTCTAGAGATTAAGCTCCATGCTAAATAACTTCTTTTTATGCTGATGTAATACATTTATATATACCTATTTGAAATCATTGATTTTTTATTAGACTTGAACATTTTGTTCATTTTGTAAATGAAAATATATATTCCTTCTTTTACTATTATTTTAAAATTAATGTGTCTGTGTGAATGAGTATATTAATCTTTTATCCTTATAGTTTTGAATTAATTATATATCAAAAAATGAGAGAGTATATATGTGTTGTAAAAATTATTATTTTTGTCTATATATAAATATATATTATAACACACACCCAAACACGCACACACATATATATATTAAAGTATTGAAAGATTTTTTAAATTAAAAAAAGAAATATGAATCAAAATATTGCAATGGGTAGGAGGATTGACCCCTCCCAAACCCTAGCTGCTATGGTTGGGGGTCAGGAGGTGTCATTCCCCCCCTCCATAGAGGGGATGTAGCCACTTGTGGTAGACATGGTCCCCACAAATGAGAACAATCTCCCATAGGTTCAACCCCCATTCATGTCTTGTTTAAAACCATCAACAATATAACAAAAAACAAAACACAATGAAAGTTTTAATTACGTACTTTGGCCATTTCGTCAACCTATATTTTCTTCTTTCTATAAAGGTTAGTTCGTATACACACACATGTATATATTGTTGAAGCAATATTGTGACATGCATAACATGTTATGTTAATAATATTTAATGGTGTGTATATATATAACTAATGTACACATTCTTGAGTATATATCTTAGGTATATTCACAAGGAACTTATTCGGTTGCTCTTGATTATCAATATTGAGAATAAAAGAAAGGTGTGAGTAGAGATTTTCCTTGGTGGAAAATAAATTGGAACAAATTCAATAGGCCCAAGTGTAATTTTTTTATCTAGTTACTAAAGTCAAAAACAAATGTCTCACTTGAGATAATATTAGTTAAAGAGATGACTTCTTAGTCCTCCTAAATGTGTTGTGTGGTAGTAGTAAACAAAATACTAATCATCTTTTATTTCAATGTCCCTTCTCCTTAGACATCTATACATTATGGTGTAGGATGTGGAGTTGGCGTATCATTCATGCCATTTATTTAGTTTTATGGATTGAACAATCATACATCACTAAAAAAAAAAATCTTTTGATTTTTTTATGTTTTGGTTTGAAATATTCATTGTAATTTTGAATGTACAATTCTAAATGTATATTTGAGAATCGAAGAAATTGACAAGACCATTGGTTGTGACATTAATATCACCTAGACACATGTTGAAGAAGACTCTTATGTTGATAGACAATCCTTATGATCTATTAAAGAGTTAAATGTACACTTAGAACAAAAAGGAAGTAAAGTGTATGGTTAACTAAAGGGAGTGAGTGAAACATACATTTTTCTAGATAGAGAAAAGTGCATGGTTCAAACTTAATATGTTTCTTGAAGCTTTAGTGACAAATGATGACGAGGCAAGATCAACTCTTTCGTTTTCTAAACATTGTTAGTGGACAAAGAGTTACCCATGACTAGTGTAATGCGTAAATAGTAAGAGTTGGAGCTAAGGGTAAGAGTAGCCCAATTCTTAGGCTTAACTATGCTTGTGAAAGAGACTAGATGATACCACAAAGAGTCTTTCCAAATAAATCAACTTAGGCTTAACTATGCTTGTAAAAGAGACTAGATTATACCACTGAGAGTCTTTGCAAATAAATCAACCACGTAAATACCAAGAAATCCCAGGACAGTGATGATGATTGCGAGGTAACAAAACCGCTTTAAGCGACACCTGAGGCGGGGAAGGAGAAAAAGACGACGTTGTTCTCTTTCGATTTTCCTTATCAAAGGTTTTAGTGGTTTAAAGATAAGAAGTAATATCTTGATTTGATGGTGTTTGTGCGGCTTCCGATTACCTAAATCAATTTGAAGAGCGATTTCAATTACAAGTTTGTGAAGATGACAACTCCAAAACTGACAGCCAACATTATCGTTTATCTTGATTTCTCAATTGATTTACACATCTGTAAAAGCGGCAATGGAGACTCGGGAATGTTTGCGGACGATATGAGGCAAATGGTAGGTGTCAGAGGAAGATCATTAAGATAAGCTAGCTGGTTATATAACTCTACAGTGATGAGTTGTATTATTGAATTTTTATTGCTGGTTCAGCTATGAAAAAGCAATTTACTCGTATTTCTTAGAAATTAAGTTAAGAGCGTATACTGAATTTTTGTATTAATGGTAAGTAGGAGGTTTTTAAGGTTTCCAATCCTTTTACAAGTTAAAAAAGGAACTGCACCTTACCATAAGTAGGTCTAAGACACTATAAATTGACATTTACTATTCTTCATAAAAGCTAGACTTGTGATTGAAAGCGGTCAAGCTGAAGGCGGGGAATTGGAATGGCATGAAGAGGAAGTGCCCTTGTCATTGTATTACCAACTGCTTCGGACATATCCAGATTCTCTGCAGTAACCCCTTCAGGAAGACTCCAGTTAAAGCAGTGTAACAAATGTGCAAGTCCCAGCTGAATAATGCACAAAGCCAAATTAATCCCTGGGCATATTCTTCGACCTGAACCAAATGGTAAGAACTCAAAATTTTGGCCTTCCACATCAATTTTTCTTTGGAAAAATCTTTCGGGTTTGAAGGTAGTTGGGTCTCTTCCAATAGCCCATGCATTTATAACGACACGAGTGTTTTCTGAGATTTGGTATCCTGCTATTGTGCACTGTTTCATAGATTGGTGTCGAAGCAGCAGAGGATCAGATGGGTACAGACGAACTGTTTCTTTCACCACTCATTGCAAATATTCAAGATGAGGGAGATCAGATTCTTCTATCATACGATTGCTTCCCACTACTGTATCGAGTTCTAGCTGAGCTCTCTCCTCTTGGAATGTAAGAGTAGGAGAAAGCAAAACAAAAATAGACATAAGACTTGTATTGATCAGAATAAAAACATTACAATGATTTTCTGAGCTACTGCTCATTCATAGATAAACATTTCACAGGTTGAGTTGCTGCTCAAACATCATTACAGAACTTCTAAGATTACCGGAGCTGCTGCTCCTTGACCGACACCATTACAACTTACATCTAGACAATTGTTTGAGTTTCTCATTGACAAACGTACTACCATTATATTCTCCTTACTGCTGTTGGAGCTGCTGCTCCTTGACACGATTACATTTACTGTTACTCACAGTTTCTTACTGCCCCTTTACTGCTCTTCAGAGTTGGACTCTTTCAAGAGTACATACCAAAATGGACATCATACAATATATAGAATTGAGTATCAACGAAGGACAGAGAACAGTGAATAAAAAAATATATTTCTGATCACCCAAAACGCGTGTGAGACCTGCCTAGGAGAGTTAACGAGATGTCCTTTCAAATCTTCTCAAATCTTTTCAAAATCTAGCTCTTTAATTTGTCTTCAATACTGTTTCAATGTTGATACGGTGAGAACAGCTAGAGTAGTTGGGATCATATCTCCAACATCTCCATGACTGAAGGATTTCTAATCAACTCGGACATTGCCCATTCCAGTGTACTTCCCAAGGTATCCATGTCGTGAAAATGACCCAATACAGTGAAATTGTTTAGAAAGGCATGAAAAATGAAATATTGATAAATGAGTTCAATACTAATTAATCTAAGAGAGCAAAGCCACCCATAAGCTTGGTCATAAGCCACGAGAAAATTTGAATAAATAATGGTGTAATTAGGGGAGAAGACCCAGTATTGGTTAGGGTTAATTTTGTGCAGTCATAAAATTCAAACCGTACATCGAATCGAAAAAAAATATTATGGGTTTCTTTTCACTCATGAGTTAATTGCTTATAACTAAGGTTTTGGCTTGTGGGTAATTTAGTTGAGTGCGAGAGCATTGGATATGCGTGCAGGGGTCAAAAAGTCACCTTTTAGAGGTGCCGTCCGCTTGTTGCCACCTAACTTCCCCTATCTGCCCGCTACAACCACCAATTTTTTTTTTTTTAAATCGCCTAAATGTGTCACTATTAACATTTAATTAAAATTATTTTATCATTCAAATCTGCTCAAAAGTCAATGGGTCTAATTCACGTTTGCACCTTATAAAATCATTTTGGCACCCATTAAAAATCACTCCTACATATTAGTCTCCTAACATTAGCACCATACACCAAAACACATTATGCCCCAAATAATCTTCATTTGGGGTCCGATTAATGCATATGACTAATGTTTTTTTATGGGTATCCCATTCTTTTTGCTCATTTTACTGCACACTCTCTTTGGAAGGTTCTTGACGATTGAAGCGAATGTAGACGATGACATCTCTCCACGGCTCCTACTGGTTTGCATGCCTTGAGGTAATAACAAACATCATTCTCTTTTAAATATACAAACAAAGGTACTGGTTAATCATTTTCTTCTACATCTTTCATGACTCGTGAAGGGTTTATTCGATGATTGAAAAATTATTACTGCTTGTTTATGAAATAAATCATTCCTCTTACACCCCTTTTTGCCATGTGTTGTTTGATTTTGTTGGTCATGGTTCTAGTGTTTTACACACAGGTTTTTTTGGGGTTAAATGATTTCCTCTCCCCGTTTTACCGCACACTCACAACTTGGTAAAGTCCATTGTATCATGATTTTGTTTGCAGAAACAATAGAGGAATTTCGTGGGTTTGACCACATGTCTTCCAAAAATAATTTTTTGGTCTGGATCGACCTTTTTATAAAAAAACCATGTGAATATGGGTATAAATCGGCAAGCCCATTTAGTATACACCATTTTTGTGAAAAGCCTTGCTTTGTTTTTTCCAAATATAGGTTTTTTTGGGGTTAAATGATTAAATACAACCTGGTAAAATCGATTGTGTCGTGATTTTTTCTCCAAAAATGATGAGGAATTTTGTGGGTTTGACCACATGTCTGCAAAATAAGATTTTTTGGTCTGTTTCAACCTTTTTATAAAAAACCCATGTCACTATGGGCATAAATCAGCAAGCCCATTTTAAATACGACATATTTGTGAAAACCCTTGCTTGTTTTCTTCCAAACTCGTGTGCTGAAGGAATTAACCTCATGAAACCCTTGCGTGGAATATTCTATATCTATCTGAAAACACACTTTTGTATTCCTGCGAGTGAGGAATTATTATTATGAAACCCTTGGTTAATTTCTTGTGCACATTTCTAAAAACCCAAGTCTGTAATCGATCTACCTCTACTAAAATTAATATCCTATTGCTATTGAATATAACACAGCTTCTTTCATTTACTGTACAATGTGTTTTGTACATTCTACTTATAATTATTTTCATGAGTTGTGCATTTAACATTTATATTTATGCACTATCTTTTTACTTTACTTTATAAGTAAATGAAGGTCTTTTTTGGTGACGGTTTTTTCCTTACAAACCCCATTTATAAATTCAAAAATATGTGTTGATTTAATATTTTTGGTTCTCTCAACTTCCATTTTCATTATATATGTATATACGTCTATATATGACTATGTCTATTTGTGTATATATATACACACACAAACACTCTCATATATACATATATTAATGTTTGTATGTGTATATATATATTCTGTACATATATGTGTTTGTATATATATATGTACAGTATATATATGTGTGTGTGTGTGTGTGTGTGTGTGTATTTGTATGTATGTATATATAAAAACACAACTTATTCAATCTGTAAATGAATGTGTACAATGTTAGTTATATATATTTTGTATGACTATGAAAGACATTCACACACTTCTTAACCGTTGCACCTAAAAATGGTGGATAATATGTTGGGAAAAAAACTTTATCTTGAGCTTGTACACAATATACACTTGCCCATTTGGTACAAAAAGGGAAATTTACAAACATATAAACATTCTATAAGATCTGCAAACTGAATTCTCCTAAGTTTTGCAGCAATTCTTTCAGCATGGTCATGGGTAAATTGAAAATCTCATCATTGTATGCAATTTGTAGTTCTTTAATTATTAAACACACAACTTATTGAATTCGTAAATGAATGTGTACAATACTATATATATAACATTGTACACACTCATTTACAAATTCAATAAGCTATGTGTTTCAATTTGTAAATGAATGTGTACAATGTTATATATATATCATAGTTTAGTTTCCTAATTGGCTCTTCATAGTATAAATTATTGCTTCTTACCATACAAAATTGTTGCTTCTTATTCATTTTCTGCTCTTCATGGAATCATTATTGGTATGTTTATCTCTTGTAATGCTCTTCACAAAATTGATTTAATTACTGTCGTGTGAATTCCTTTTTGATCTGTACATACTCCTTAATTTTTTCTCTCTTAAACATTCATTTACAAATTTAATAAGCTGTGTGTTTGAATTTTTAAATGAATGTGTACAATGTTATATATATATAACATTGTACATATTCATTTACAAAATCCGTGTCTCTTGTCTCTTTTTCATTCAACAAATTGATATATATGTGTGTATCCTTTTCCTATCCTTTCAAAATGAAAATAATGGTACTCGTTAATCATTTTCTTTTGCACATTATTGAATTTGTAAATGAATGTGTACAATGTTAGTTATATATAACACAACTTATTGAATTTGCAAATGAATGTGTACAATGTTAGTTATATATAACTAAGCTTATTGAATTTGCAAATGAATGTGTACAATGTTAAATATATAATATTGCACACATTCATTTTGCAAATTCAATAATTTGTGTGTTTGAATTTGTAACTGAAACCCATTGTTAAAATATGTTTCATTTGTCTATCCAATACAACAGACTACTATTTGTTTATATTTTTCTACTTTCCATTGCATATACAGTAGGCCAGCATACATATATTTGTCATTTTATATTCAATGTCTCTTTTTCATTCAACAAATCAATATATATGTGTGTATATCATTTTCCTATCCTTTCAAAATCCAAACAATGGTACTGGTTAATCATTTTCTTCTACATCTTATTGAATTTGTAAAAGAATGTGTACAACTTATTGAATTTGTAAATGAATTTGTACAATGTTATATATATAACATTGTACACATTAATTTACAAATTCAATAAGCTGTGTTTTTGAATTTTTAAATGAATGTGTACAATGTAATATATATATAACATTGTACACATTCATTTACAAATGATGTGTTTCTTGTCTCTTGTTCATTGAGAAAATCGATATATATGTCTGTACCTTTTGCCTATCCTTTCAAAATGCAAACAATGGTACTGGTTAATCATTTTCTTCTGCATCTTTCATGACCCATGAAGGGTTTATTTGATGTTTGAAAAATTATTACTTCTTGTTTATGAAATAAATAATTCCTCTTACACGTCTTTTCGCCATGTATTGTTTCATTTTGTTGGGTCATGGTGCTGGTATTTTTTCCCACATTGTACACATTCATTTACAAATTCAATAAGTTGTGTGTCCATGGTGTGAGGTAACAAAAAACATCATTCTCCTTTCAAAGGGAAAACAATGGTACTCCTAATTCTTATTAGGATGCAATTAAATTATATATGTATGTATACACACGTGTTATATATATATGTATGTATGTATGTATGTATGTATGTATGTATGTATATATCAAGTTGTGTGTCCATGGTGTGAGGTAACAACAAACATCATTCTCCTTTCAAAGTGCAAACAATGGTACTTCTATTTCTCATTAGGATGCAATTAAATTATATATGTATGTATACACACATGTTATATATATATATTTATATGAATGTATGTATGTATGTATGTATGTATGTATGTATGTATGCACATACATACATACATACATACATACATGTATATATATGTATATGTATGTATGTATGTGTATACCTTCCATCGTTGTGAGAACCTTCTAGAGAGAGCGTGCGGTAAAATGATGGAAAAGAATGGGATACCAAAAAAAAAAAATAGTCATATGCATTAATCGAAACCAAAATGAAGTTTAATTGGGGTGTAATGTGTTTGGTGTCCGGTGCTAATGTTAGGAGATTAATATGTAGGAGTGATTTTTAATGGGCGCCAAAATGATTTTATAAGGTGCTAATGTGAATTAGACCCATTGAATTTTGAGCAGATTTGAATGATAACATAGTTTTAATTAAATGTTAATAGCGACACATTTGGGTGTTTTTTTTGCTTTGTAATGTATATCAATGATTTTCTATGATGTATATGTATGTATATGTTTATATGAATACATGCATGTATGCTTATGTTTCTATGAATGTTTGCATGTATGCTTATGTTTATATGAATGTTTGCATGTATGCTTATGTTTCTATGACTGTATGTATGCATACAAACATACAAAAAATCACAGATATATAAGGCTCCCCAAATAAACATCAAATCCAAATATAATGTAGAATTCAGTCATATCATCTCTAAAAACCTATGTAAGTGGTAGCTACATATTCAAATGCTATAACAAATTCAAATTTGAAACACAACAATCAAATTGAATGCATTCAATTGTCATATTCAAATTTCTAAATAAGAGGGACAACAACCAATGACATTCACAATTATTCTCCTCTAGTAATATCATCTCCATACTACACATCATTGAATGGTATCCTTTGCACATTCCTCATATATCCAAGGGTGATGAGAAATAATGAATATAAGTTGAATAAATCTTGGTATACAATTCTATTAACATTTATATGTTGAACTTGATTAATTTTATGTGTTGTTGTACATTCATATTTCAAAGGTCATATGGTGTTTGTATGTTACTAGCCTCAGTTGTTACTACCTGTGGTTGTAAATATTTTCTTGTAGGAAAGGGAGAACAAGGAGAGGTGGTGCAACAATGTTCATGGTAGGTAGTTTGGTAAATGTGTTTGTCAACACACCAAATAATTAAGGATTTTTTGTTCAAATGGCTCTAAGTTTCAATTATTGTTCTATATTGTTCACTAACTAGTATGTATTTTTATCTATTTCAATAATTATTGTCCATGTTTGTTTGTTCTATTATATTTGTTTGTTGTGGCAGGCATGCCAAATGGCTAGGAGGTTGTAAAGAGCATATCAAATTACAAGATTACATTTTAGGTAAAGTCTTTCAAGACTTTACTTTGGTTGTGACTCGGTAGACATTGTGCTCATTTATAATGTTCATTTTTATTATTCATTGTAAACTTACATTTACAATTTACAATTAGATTGATTTCCAAGTGTAGGTGTTGAAAAATTTATAATTTCAAATAGATTAATTTATGGATATGTTGCATATAGATGTAAAGATATATGTATGCATATACTTAGTTGTGTATACATACATACATATATATATGTATTTATGTATGTATGTATGTATGTATGTATGTATGTATGTATGTATGTACCATACATACATACATATATATATATTATGTATGTATGTATCATACATACATACATATATATAATATATATATATGTATGTATGTATGTATGTATACACAACTAGGGAGGTTGTAAAGAGCATGTCAAATTGCAAGATGACATTTCTGGTCAAGTCTTTCAAGATTTTACTTTGGCTGTAACCTAGTAGACATTGTGTTCATTTATGATGTTCATTTTTCTTATTCATTATAAACTTACACTTACAATTTACAATTAGGTTGATTTCCACTTACAATTTATGGATATGCTACATATAGATGTATAGTTATATATATACGTATGCATATACTTAGTTGTGTATACATATATGGGTGAAGCCACAATAGTGGTTTACAATTGAACTGAGGAAGGAAAACTCACAAAAAATGAATGCATGGAAAAAAACTTTATTTTAGGGGTTCGTATGAACCTATTGGTTTGACCGAACCAATTAGGGGTTCGGTAGAACCTAGTTTCAGCTGAACCCTCTTAATACTTCCCGCCAAAAAAGCCATCAAAACCCCTTATAGAAGGGGGGTTCGAATGAACCCTGGTTCGAGCGAACCCCTAGTGGTTCGCTCAAACCCCTAGAGGTTTGTTCGAACCCCCTTTATTCCTCATCCCCCCTTAGATAGAAAAAAAAAATTGAATTTTGGCACTTCAGAGCTCGGTTTGAGGATTAAAATGGAGGAATATTCACAAACCCAACTGGAATCAGGTAGTCCTCAGAGCGAGCTATCCAATGAATATAATTTTAATATGTTTTGGTTTTATTATGTATTTGATATTTTAGTTTTATTAAACATAGGTTTTTCATCAAAAATGAAGGTCTATGTTCTACACATGTGGGAAAATAACATATTATCATAAAAAAAATAAAAAATGAGTGCATCAGTTATTGAAGTCCTTGATCCAATAGATTTTTTTTTTTGAATTTTGATATATACAAAAAAAGTTATACGTTATACGGTCGTGCTATGTCTGAATTGTAATTGGTTTGACTTTGAAACTTGATTAAAGAAAAAATATTCAGTAAAAAACTATCTAACCAAGTGGAAGCACTAGATATTGGAGTTATGAATCTAAATTCGAAAGAATTAGAATTTTATCCTTCATGGAAAAAAAATTATGCATTATACGGTGTGTGTCACTTTTTAAAAGTGTTGGTTTTTGAAAAAAACCAGTTTTTGTGAGAGATGGAAAATGTGACGAGACTCTAGTCTACATCATCTTCAAATTCTTCACCGTTTAGCCACTATAGGTGCCTGAATGTGAAGATTTCGTTTAAACAAATAATTTCAGTGTCCAGTTTGGCCAAAAATTGTAAACCACTATTGTGGGATCACTAATATATACACACACACAACTATGTATATGCATACATATATATATACATATGTATGTATACATATATATATGTATATATATGCATATACATAGTTGTATGTGTGTGTGTGTGTGTATATAGATATGTACATAATTTTTTGAATTTCAATTACATACATTTCTTAATGTACATTTAAATTTTCAACAATGTAAGTTAGATGAATACTACAAACACATACCCAAAAAAATGATAGATGAATACAACCAACACAAATCCGATTTCAAATCACAAAAAGCATAGATCATTAACCTGGACAACTCCTAAAACATATATATATATATATATATATATATATATATATATATATATATATATATATATATATATAATTTTTTGAATTTCAATTACATACATTTCTTAATGTACATTTAAATTTTCAACAATGTTAGATGAATACAACCAACACAAAACTGATTTTGAATCACAAAAAGCATAGAGCATTAACTTGGATAGCTCCCAAAACATGCCTAGGTAGAAATCAAATTTATTACAGCATAAACATGATTAAGACAAAGTTGGAAAGAAGTCAAGGAGTCTTCAGTATTACAAAAATCACACTGGCACACATCGAAGTAGATAAGTTCACAACAGACTACCATTCAATTTTACAAAAATAGACACTAGTATCCTTTGGTTATCCAATACAATAGACTACCATTTAGTTTTACAAAAAACACTCTAGCACACTTCGAGGTCAAAAAGTTCACAACAAAAAATCCTAATTAGACATCCACAAATCCAATTAAGAAGTGGTGTGTCCTTGGGGGTCAACTAACTCTGCATCAACTAGAGAATATGTTAAGGACTAAATATTGTTCTGTATGGCACTTGCTATACAAGCAAGCAATGCCTAATTTTCCTCTAGAGTGAGTTGTAACTATTGAGAGCAACCTTCAGAAGACCCATTTTGTAGGCTGCTAAGAGCAAAAAATGCTAGAGACAAAATGTTAATCATGTCCCTTAAAATTGGATGTTGACTTGGAAGAGGAGTTGTAGGAGTACCCTTTTGTTTCTTTCTACTTGCTTTTAGTTTTCCTTCAACTGTTGAGCAATCTTTGCTTTCTCCCTTTGACACTCCTTTTGATGTTGCTGCCTCAACTTCTCCTCTGTAATTTTCTATTTTTTTGCAGCACACTCCAATCTCTCTGCCTCCCTCTATGCGAGGATTGCTTCTCTTTCTACCTTTTTTCAGCCAATTTCTCCCTTTTCCTTTGCTGCAATTCTTGGTTTCTTTGTTTCTGTAACTCTTGTTCATTTAGAAAATTGAAAAAATCATCCAATGTCAAAATTTGAGATTGCCTACTTAGGCGTAGCACCCCATTGCGACCTCTATTAGATGATTGGTACACCCTTTGCATTGGGAGTTGCAAAAAAATTCTTCTCCTACCTGCTAGTTGCTGATCATTGACTTGTGTGCATGGCTCATAGTCAACGTCTTTGTCGCTTGAGTCATTACCTTTGACTCCATCCGCTTCATCATTTTCAGCCTCCCAATTTCTCCCATTCATGAAGTAATGGATGATCTCTTCAAGATCAACATTGGTGGTGATGGCATGGATATCCCTTCATCCACTTGACTAAAATTCAAATGCACCCCTAGGTTCAATGCTGCATCTTAAAATTCAGATGGTAGATTGAGACTCTCTTCATTTATAGCTACCCAATTACATGATTGAACTGTTGGTTCTTGTTTAATTTCTACTGCCTCAATTTTTTTTGGGAAATATCCTTCTTCATTTCTTCGATTTGGGGGATTTCTTGTAGAAAAGGTTTCCACAAACTATCCAATCTTTTCCTCATTTCAACCTGCTATCCTCAAACAAGTCTCCGTTGCCATGAACTATGCCTCATCATTAGTTGTATCACCCTTTGTTTCTACTCCTAATGTGGTTCCTTCCTCTTCAACCATGAAAGCTTGTCTTGGCTCCATATCCAATTCAAGTGCACGTCGATCTAATGGCCAAATTTCCATTCTTCTAATACCACTTGCAATGTTATTAGGAGTCAAAGCTTGTGCAAAAGCTTTGCTAGCAAGTGTTTCCAACTCTTCCTTTTTGATGTCAAGTTGAGGATTTGTAGAGAGCCATATACTCTTATGCTATTTGAAGTAGTTCTTGAATGGTGAGAACACACTAACATCAAGAGGATGCAATGTGCTAGAAGTGTGAGAAAATCTATTCCCATAGTCTTTGCTTCTTTGACCATTTTGAATGCCACATGGATGCCATGACCGTCAAAGATGAGAAGTTGTCTATTGGTTGGTGACATCCCTCCTGGGAAATTTATTCCAAAGTGTTTTAACCATTCCACAAATAATTATTTGGTCATCCAAGCATGCTCTTGGATTGCCATGCATGCCCTTGGCTTACAATTAACAATATAGTTTCTAATGTTCCTTTTGGACTTGAACAAATAGTAACTAGAACAGTGATCCATTCTATGCTTTTAGAAATTAATTATGGAACACATTTCATCCCTATTTTTTCCATAACTCTCATTGCACAATTTCTTCCAGCCTATACACCTGTTTCATCATAGTTCCATATTTTGTTGGGCCCATAATTGTGTTTGTTGTACAACTCCTCCAAGTTATCATAGAATGAAGAAATTATTTAGGGGCGTAGCATTATAGCTTGATCTGTGTCCACTCCTTCAGGTGTTTGAATTGTCAGATCGGGATGCCTTTGATGAAAGTCAACCCACCATGACCTCCCTGGTATCCCATTTGTGAATGGGTTAGGCCTCGCTCCAACCATTTGGGCCACTGTTGACTTAAGCTGTGACACTTGAATCCCATGGATAATATTAGCCATGTCTTTACGCCACTGCACAATTTCAGCTTCTTCTTTGTTAGATAGGATTGTTTGTGGCCCCTTCATTTTTGTGGATGTCACACCATTGAGCCATGCCTACAAACTGCTAGGCAAGATTCCCTATTTTATCACTGAACCTCTGATTGACATTCAATTGTCCTCAACATCTGCAATGGTTTTTTCCATGTCATGCATAGACCAACTTTTTGTGCACATATTTGGGGTTGTCACATGGTCAGCAGGTGGCGGTCCCATTTCTACCTCAATATTATGAACAACAAGTTCAAAACCATCATTTTCATTGGTCTATTATACATTTTCAGAAATAACATCCTCGTTGATGTTGACTACTGGCTCTTCATCAACAACATCTAGAACATTGAATGTCATTCCACAAGGTACTCTAATCAAGTTCCTCCCACTCGATCTTTTCCTCGTCTACCCTGGTGCCATGATTGTTAGTGATCATGTACATTGTAAGCCACAAAGTGTTAGAAAAACAAGGATGAAAGCAATAAAAAGAAGTTGAAATCATCCTAGAAACAACTAACAAACCCAGGAGTACCATTGTTTGCATTCTGAAAGGAGAATGATGTTTGTCGTTACCTCACACCATGGACAACAGACATCAACAAACATATGTATGTACACAAATTTATATAAGTATACATTTATCTATGTAATTATATGTATACACACACATACATATATATTTGTATGTATATGTATGTATACATATAATTACACAAAAAATCATTGATATACATTGCAAAATAGAAAAAAGTGCTAATTGTGTCACTATTAACATGCAATTAAAACTATTTTATCATTCAAATCCACTCACAAGTCAATGGGTCTAATCCACGTTAGCACCTTAGAAAATCATTTTGGTGCCCATTAAAAATCACTCCTACATATTAATCTAATAACATTAGCACTAGACAACAAACACATTACACCCCAATTAGACTTCATTTGGGGTTCGATTAATGCATATGACTAATGTTTTCTTTTTGGGTATCCGATTCTTTTCCATCATTTTATTTGGGTTTACATATATATATATATATATATATACATGCATATAGTTGTATTTATATGTATTTGTATAGATATATGTATACATGTATCTGTGTATACATATAATTACACAGTTACATGTATGCGTATATATCTACATATACATTTATATATCTATATATATGTAGATATATGTATGTATATATATCAATGTTCAAAGTACATTGTACAAAAAATGAAAGAAGTTGTGTTGTATGCAACATCAATAGGATATTAATTTTAATAGAGGTAGATCAATTATAGACTTGGGTTTTTAGAAATGTGCACAAAAAAGTAACCAAGGGTTTCATAATGATAATTCCTCACTCACAGGAATACAAAAGTTCTTTTTCAGATAGATGTTGAATATTCCATGCAAGGGTTTCATGAGATTAATTTTTTAAGCACACAAATTTGGAAAATACCAAGCAAGGGTTTTCACAAAAATGGCATATAATAAATGGGCTTGTCAATTTATGCCTATATTCACATGGATTTTTTATAAAAAGGTTGATGCAGACCCAAAAAATATTTTTTTGTAGACATGTGGTCAAACCCACTAAATTCCTCTATCATTTATGTAGACAAAATCATGATACAATCAACTTTACCAGGCTGTGAGCACATGGTAAAATGGGGAGAGGAAATAATTTAACCCCAAAAGAACTCATGTGTAAAACACCAACACCATGACTCAACAAAATCAAACAACACATGGTGAAAAGGCGTGTAAGAGGAATGATTTATTTCATAAACAAGCAATAATAATTTTTCAATCATCGAGTAAACCCTTCATGGGTCATGAAAAATGCAACAAAAAATGATTAACCAGTACCATTGTTTTCATTTTGAAAGGATAGGCAAAGGATACAAACATATATATCAATCTACTCAATGAAAAAGAGACAATAGACACATAATTTGTAAATGAATGTGTACAATGTTATATATATATATATATATATATATATTGTACACATTCATTTACAAATTCAAACACACAACTTATTGAATTTGTAAATGAATGTGTACAATGTTATATATAAAACATTGCACACATTCATTTACAAATTCAAACACACAACTTATTGAATTTGTAAATGAATGTGTACAATGTTATATATATAACATTGTATAGAGTCATTTGCAAAATTCAATAAGTTGTGTTATATATCATTATACACATTCATTTACAAATTCAAGATGGAGCGTAAAATGATTAACCAAAGACTACTGTTTGCAGCCTGAAAGGATAGAAAAGGATACACACATATATATCAATTTCTTGAATGAACAAGAGACACAGAATATAAAATGGAAAATATATGTATGTTGGCTGATGTATGTGCACTGGAAAGTAGAAAAATATAAGCAAATGCTAGTATGTTGTATTGGACACCCAAACGAAATGTATTTAAATAGAGTTATGTACGTATATATATGTGTGTGTGTATGTGTGTGTGTGTGTTTGTGCATTTATATATGTATTTATATGTAAGTATATCTATGTATGTATTTGTATATATATTTGTGTATATGTTTTTAAATACATAATACACATATATATACACATATATTAAATGCATATATATAGACATATATATATATATACACACATGTATATATGCACAAATATATATATATATACATATAAATAAACCTTGAGAAATTACCAAAAATAGACAAATATAAATACACATATATGCAAAAATAAATGACAAATATAAACCCTCATATAAACCATGAAATAAATGACAAATGACTAAAAATAGACAAATATAAATACACGTATATGCAGAAATAAATGACAAATATAAATGACAAAATAGAACATGAACACATAGATTATTAAATTTGTAAATGGGGTTTATAAGGAAAAACCCGTCACCAAAAAAGACATTTCATTTACTTATAAAGCAAAGTAAAAAGACACTGCATAAATATAAATGTTAAATGCATAGTTCATGAAAATAACTATAAGTAGAATGTATAAAGTACCAACCTAAAACTTGGGATATTAGAGGAATTTGCAGAGGAATGTGCAGAGGATGCCTGTTGATGGTTTGAATTTTGTATAGAAGATGCAATTGTGAATGTCGCTAGCTGCTTTCCCCCTCTTATTTAGGAATTTGAATCTAACAATTGAATGCATTCAATTTGGTTGTTGTGTTTCAAATTTGAATTTGAAGTTGCCAGTTACGTAGGTTTTTAAAGATGATATGACTGAATTTTGCATTATATTTGGATTTGATGTTTATTTGGGGAGCCTTACACCTGTATTTAATTGTTCAGGTACCTACTGGAAATGAAGTAAATACATGTATCTACCAGGAAGTGTGTGGAAGACTATGCATTTCAAATCCCATTGAGTTAATAGGAGATTGTGACTATGTCATGTAAAGCACCATTAAGTGTGCATGTGTAGTTGTTAATATAATATGTAATGAGGGATATAAACATTTGCAAGTGGGGGTATTTGTAACACTAAAAGTTTTAAACTAAGTTGTAAATGAGCATTTTTATGTGCAAGTTGACTTTTTTAATAAATGCAAAAGCATGTTTAGCTTTCTATTATGATTGGTGAGTTACACATTGTGTTATGAGAAGCCATTGGTGTTGTTGCAATTTTTATTTGTTAAAATAAAGTATTTTAATGGATCAAAGTGAATTTTTTTTTGGGAGGTGGAGTGACCATGGAGGTGGTATTTATTCAATGGGTGGCAGTAACTAGGTCTTCTCCCCCATCTATTTTTTGAATATTAAAAAAAATAGACTAAGAAAAATATTTTGATAAAATAATATTGATTTGTTTCAATATGTATGTATGTATGTATATATGTATGTATGTATGTATGTATGTATGTATGTATGTATGTATGTATGTATGTATGCATATGTTAATTATAAAATGATATGTCTAGATATGTATAATAATTTGTTTGCATCCTTATCACAAATCTGCGAGAAAATTTCCTATAAATGCTTGTAGTATTTGGTTATTCAAAAAATATATATATATAAATTGTGACTATTTGAGATGCTTCCTTAATCAATCCCTTAAGATGGTATATTTCACCCTCAATTTATTCTTTTGAAAATTGTGTTTGTGTGTGATTCACTAAAGTGTGGAATAATGTGTGTAGATAATAATATCTATGTGAGAATGAATGGAGAGAATGGTAATTTGTAATGGACAAATGACTAATTAAGAAAGGATGTGGGAGGATTATGTTTAAACTTGGAAGGGGATAGTATTCATAGGAATTCATTGGGGAATGATTAGGGATAAGTAAGGAGATAAGCACATGGGAGAGTGTACCTATGAGATGAGAGATTCAACCATGAATGAAATCAAGGGAAGTGATACAAGGATCTATCGATATATTCTTTGGTATGGGGACTAAAAATTGTAGAATAAATTATTATTTATATGCTCAAGAATAAAGGATGGCATATGCTTTCAAACTACCTTAAATTATTTATTCATATTTATGATTTAATTTATAATTAAGAAAATTATTGCCAAGATTCTAGCTCTACATTAGAAGTCTGGTTAAAATATCAAGATTTGAAATCAAAGGTACACACTAGCATTATAGTTGCACTTAGGTCTAAGAGATTAATAATTTCACACCTAATTTTCTTTTAATATTTTTAACCTAAAATTAATAAGGAAAAAATTAATGTACAAAAAAGGTTTAGGTCTAGCAAAAAACCAAATCATTGTTACCAGATACTTTGAAAGTGGAAAATGGGTCCTAGAATACACCTAAAAGGTTGATCACTAAATTGAATACAAAAATATAAAGAAATATTATAAAATAGGAAAAAAATTATCTTAGAAAATAAAAATAAAAATATTATTTCTAGAAAACTTTACTAAAGGGCATGTGCATGGAAATGTGGGGTCAAAATTCATCACTTTTTTTTATTTTTGAGATTAATAAAAAAATAATATTTGATGAGAATTTGATGATAGACACAATAAATAGTTGAAAATGTGACAAGAACATGATTCATAGTGCTTAGAATCTAGTCTTGTAACTACTATTTATTTTAAATAGTGGAGATTAAGAGGTTCAAATAGGGGCAGCACACAAAGTGCTCCTATTTTTGTTAGAACAATATAACATCCAACATTCTCCTCATAAAATGTTGAATTTTTAAAATTATTTCACAAATCACTTTGATAGAAATTGTCTAACATCACATAGTTTAAGACTAATTTTCTAATAGTTTTTCAATGAATATATATGTTTTAAACCATGCTCCCTTCTATTTCTTTTAACTTAATCATTTTTCTTAATATGTATATAATATAGTTTAGAATTTAAAAATATAATTTGTTTCATATTTAGATGAATATATAAAAAATAACATAAAAATAGTATATCTAGGTTTTTTGGCAAAAGAAGAGACTAGCAAAAAAATTGAAGATTAAAACCTTAAAATATTCAAAACGTAAAAAAATTACATGGTTAAAAAGGTAAGATAGAAGTTGATTTCATTGTAACATTTTCTTTTAAATCAACAAAAAAATATGCAAACATAATGGAGTGTATGCTTGACATTTAATTGTTTTTCTATATCTTACAAAAATATGTCTTTGTACATGGACATGCAACCCCAACCTTTAGGGTTCGATGCCTAAGGAAAATCCAACCCTAATAGTTCTAGTGTTTAATTAAAGTTATAACACACTTGCATTAGAATGTTAATGCATTTTTATAATGTGAAAAATGTTGATATTTTTTGTTTCATAGAAGAAAAATGTGAACTCATTATAACACAAGTGTATTAATGAATCGGGCATTGTAGGATCATCATGGAAAAATAGGCCCTTAAGTGGAAAAAATTAAAAATCAGAGTTAGCAACTTGACATAAAATTTGAATTAAGTTATCTATAATATTTCAAAAATATGTAAGAATAGAATATAGTAAATTGAATTTAGTTTCTAAACTAATAGGTTTATTTTTATTTTTAAATCTATTTAGTGAAAAAATTTAAAATTTCAACAATGAGTACTTCAATTTAAGGAAAAATAAGTAGGGAAGTAGGTGTCCGCTTGACTACCCTAACCACAATAAATGATAATTATTTTTATAATATTTTAGATATAAGTAGTGACCCAGCAACCTAAATGATGCATATTTTTATAATTTGTTCAAATAAATAATTAATTATGAATTTTTATTAAAAATTTTAAAAAATATAAAACTCGTGGTGTGTGACTACTTAATTTTGGTCAAACCCCATAAAATTCAATTTTTTTTTTTAATGCTATATTATTTGAAGTATAGAATGATGCATGTTTTGGATCTGGGGGGAATGTGGATACCCGCTTGAAAGCTATAGACAGCTTTTCAACTTCAAATTTATCAATCAGACTTAGTTAACTAAATAGAAAATGAATAATAATTATTTATTAAATTCAAAGTAAAGCATAATTTATATTGGTGGAAAGCTGAGAATATCCTTTAAAAACCCTTTTCATTTCATCAATTTTGGGTAAAAAAAAAGTTGTCAGCCACATGGGCCATCATATTAGTTACATGTTGCCACTTTTTGGCTCATCATGATCCTGCACATACCCAATCATAAAATAATTTTAGCCATTTTTCCTTTCAATATTATAACACACTCATGTCATATGTAAAATTAATCATAAAATAGTTTTGACCACTTTTTGATTTCAATATTATATAACACACTCATGTTATATGCAAAATGAATCATAAAATATTTTTGGTCACTTTTTAATTTCCATTCTTAGACACATATCTTAAATATAATGAATTCATAAAAAAAAAATACACTATTTTAATTAATTATTAAATTAATATTTTATTTTAAAAAAACAATATTCATTTTTAAGTTAGATACTACCCATTTCAATGTTATAACAAAATATTTTAAGAAACTTCATTTTTCCAATCTAGATGATGGACAAGTTGTTAAGAAGACTTGTCATGTGCAACCAATCTCCTTGATGATCTTTTCTAAAAGAAATCTATCCTAATCATGAATTAAAGAGACAAAGGAATTTTCATTTTATCTGAATATTCTTTAATTAATTTTATTATAGTAAGTTTATTTTTTAAATTTTGAAATAATGTATATACACATTAATGTAACAAACTTTCGATATAAATGTATAAAAAATAGAATATTAAATATCAATATGAAGTAATTATGGAGAAATTTAATAATTAAATAAACACAATTAAGTATAACTAACTTAAGATTTGAATGTGGGTGAAGATGGAGTGAAATAGAATGTACTAGGAAGTAAAATAGGAAATAACCATGACCACACCATAAATAAAAACTAATGAGGAGAGAAATGCCTACTTACATTTATAACTAGAAAGAGTGAATGTTGACTGATGAGGATAGTGAAGTTGATGAGCCTCAAAATATAGATATGTTCTAGAAATTCTTATGTATAAGAATTAAAATATTCTTTCTTATGTTATTTAGGGTCACTTCACAATTTTTGATTTGTTGTGTAGCTTATAACTTGATTTATTTCTACAAACTCGGCCTATGATATTCTCTATATTTTATCCTATGAATTCTCTCAAATATAGAAACTAGATATTGGTATTTTCTATCACACTCTTAGGTTTTTCTATTAACTTTCAATATTTAAAAATTTCAAATGAGACAACAAGCTTCAAACATGCACATGATTTTTTAAAATGATTTCTAGGTGATTCTCATGCACTAAGATGAATATGATCAAAGGTGCTAGATTATTGTGATAATCAATTATCCTCTCTTGGTATTGATTTGTTAAATGAATGCCATGTATCTTTGTAAACATAAACATAACATCAAATCATGCATGATGCATTTACTTGAATATTTTTTTATTTTTATTTTTGTAATTGAATCGATCAACTTTGTAACCACAAGGACAAACTCCCACCTATACACATTACATAGGTTAAACAATTAGTTTTGATCTATGTCCAACAAGATTGGATTATGGATAACAATTATATTGATCATTAGAATTACAAAGATGAGTGAATTGGATTTAAGAATGTGTGTACATAAATATAGGGTTAGGTGCAAGAAAGGTTAGCTATGCAAGTTCAACCATACACAAAAATGTGTCATTTGTGACTAGATAATTGAATTAAGATATGTTATCCCAAATTAGGTGTGAAACTAAATGGAAAATACATCAAAGAAATATAATTCACTATTAAAAATATAAATCATAAACTTTGAAAAACATATAAAGCATTTTATTGTTTATAATTATTACGATATGAAATTATACAAAATTAGAATTT